>PVIY010007225.1:0-83179 GCA_004026745.1 Myrmecophaga tridactyla | reverse complement strand
CCTCTGAAGAACTAATGAGATAAATCCCCTTTTATTAAAGGCCAATCCATCTCTGGTGTGTTGAATTCCAGCAGCTAGCAAACTAGAACAGGATCCAATGTTAACTTGCCACCAACTAATCACAACTGTTCTCTCTGAGGAATAACGTTATATTGAGGGATCTCAGAGATGGTCTCTGTTGCTAACATGTTTGACATTCAGAGGCAACATTAAGTAGATCAGCCTTGTTAAGTAGGAGTTCAGTTGGGCCCATATGTAGCCCCAATCTCTGTCACCATGGCTACTCCATTTATGTACCCCATATGCCAGTTCTGGGACAGCTGATGACAAAAACTGGCTAACATCAACTAGACAAATCATTGTCTACTTGGGTGTTCTATGCCTCTGCTGCGGTAGAAGCTTTCTGGTAGTCATTAACATGTGATACAAAAATCTTCACATTTTATACCCACTCCCGTATGTCCGTTCATATGCCTCTATTCCATATTTTGTTGCCTTTAATCAACTAGAAACTTAGCACAAGATCATGACTTTTTATTGGGGTAACTGCCCTCAGCATCATGCTTCACCTTTCATGTTTAGTAGCAACCTTGTTGGCCACACATCTATTTTGCCATTAAGGATGCCATGCTCTACTAACTACCTCCATAACTCCCTGCTGAGAAATCTGCTTTGGCTGCCCCTCCGGCCTCACAGATGTTCAGGTAATCACGACCTCCTAGATTTTGATGGTTAAGTGCCACCTCCTCACCTCACTTCACTTCAGGTCCTTACCATTCCCATGGATATCACTGAGCCCAGCTCTGTGACCACCTCTCCTATTTCATGCCTGCAGAAAAAGCCACAACTGAACTCCTTAGTGATGCTGGTGGCCCTCTCAGCAGCACATTCCTGATGGTCATGTTGAATGGTGTTTCCTCTGTGGCTCCCATAGAACAAAATCTCTGGCAGGTTTCTGGCCTTACATAACATATCTATTCCAGCATGCCCACTGCCCTCAGCCTTTTTATTCCTTTCTTTACCTCCAGGGCAACTCAGGCATTTCCAGTTTGCTCAGTGCAGGCCATCACAGAAAACTTCCAAGAACTACCCTAGCAGCAAATTTGCCCCATCCCCTGGGGTTCTTGTCAAGGTATCAATTTTTTCCCAAAGAAAGTATGCCCAAGTCAGCCAATTCTTGTATATCCATTTTTATGTACCAGTCCTCTTGATCAAGACCCTAAAAATCCTGTCCCAGTGATCATCCCCTTACTCCTGGCTATTCATGAAAGCCAATTTTTGCAGTTTCTTTAGTGTATAATCTCTTTCCTCCCTTATCAGACCCAGAACATCCTCAGCTATGTATTATGCTAGGATTTAGTTCTCATTATCAGCCTGGAAGTTAGAAGAAAAGATGAGGGCAGTTCTTGAGAAGGGCCCTACTACTTTGTCTAAGAGTTATATCATTCGTGTCTTTCAATACAGGGAAGGGTCAGCTTTTACTAGGGAAGGGTTTGTCACCTCTGCATGCACGGAGGGTTTATGTGTAACAGGAACTTTTAATTGTAATCTTAAAAATGTAAGCAAGCTGGAAATTGTAAAGTAGACTTAGAATGTAACCTTTAAAACAGCCTGTGAATGTAACTTTAAAGCTGGAAGCAGGTTGTTAATGGGAGCTTAGTCTCACAAAGGAGCAATGTGTGAGTGAAAAGTCTGCACCCAGATTTGAATAAGCTTTCATCTATGATCCCAGAACTCCCAGATATGAATAAAACTTTTCATCTATCATCCTAGACTGGGAGGCACCTTCCCAGGTGTCACAGGATGTAAATCTTGTGGGAAATAGGAAATAACTACGATAAACTACTGAAATTCTCCAGACCTCAGTAACCTGTTAACTAAGATGATTATCTCTCTTTGTCTCTGACTTTCATAAAAGCCAGTTGAAAAATCACTTCAGGGAGACAGGTTTGGAAAAATTCCCCTCTTCTCCCACTGGCATAAATAATCCTTTTTTCCTCATTAGTCCCATTCATTATGACTTCCGTTGGCCCTGCCAAGCAAAGAACCCAGATTTGTGGGTATCCGTCCTACAAATGGAGAACTGCAGAGCCAAAATGCTCCAATTCTACCATTTTATGGTCCAGAGTCCCAAGTTTTTCCAACCAGGCTCTTGTCTTAGCACAAGAGAGCTACTTTGGCTGACCTTCTAAACATCTCTAGAGCTCTGCCAAACCCAGATTTAACACATGAGATCACTGAGTTACATATATGATTACATGACTTACTGCTACTGATCCTCTATTTCTTTGAGCTTAACATACACTTCTTCCTTATTCTAAGGACTACCTCCTTATTCTTTAAGTTTTAAGCTGAACATCACTTTCTTCTATCACTCCCCAAAAATGGCTTGTCTTCATTGTGTGCCACAATAGCCATACTATACTTCCTTTACTATGGAACTTATCATCCTGCATAATAGTTTTGTTTATTTCCCTTACTAGAATAAGGCTCCCAGAGATGAAAGGGAGGGAAGAAAGGAGGGGGAGAGAGAGAGAGAGAGAGAGAAAGATAGTGCTGCCTTGTTCATCATGGGTGTGCCCGATGACGATTTCACTAGTCATTAAGAGAAATGGGAGCAAGTATTCACCAAAAAGCTAAAAAATATTAAAACTGAATTATAGCTTGTGGTAGGTTCTAAATCACAAGAAGCATGACTTCAAATCTAGTCTACTCTGGTTTCTGTGAACAGTGAATGGTATCAAGATAGAATGAGCATAGAAAGGGTGCAAGGTCTATTTCTTTCTCTAAAAGGAGAAAGGGGAAATATTTAAAGTCTTAAATCTGAGAAGCCAATTACAAGATCAAAGGCAATAATGCATTTCTATTTCAAAGAATCTGACTCAACATAAGAGGAAGAAGCAAAAGAGAAAATACCAAAGAGAATGTGAAGTTTATCTAGTAAATCTTTTTGTCTTTTCTTTTCATAAACATTCAGTAAATGATTTCAGCCAGGGGAACATTATTGCTTCCCATTCTCTTGCTGAGAGTTACTTTTTCATCAAAATAACCATCAGCAAAGAAATCAGAATAGCCAGACTCCAATCTTTTTAAAGTTCGATTTATGGACCCTACCTTGATCATTAGGAATATTACTTATCTAAGGAAAACAGGAAACAGACTGCCCAGCGTCTTTGCGGCTATGATAAGGTATAGTCTTTATCATCACAATAGAGGAGCCATTAAGAATGCCAAATTGCTTCCTGTTTTATCAACAAATACATAAAAATAGGTATTCCTTCTGATTCCAGCCTTTCAAAATGCATTGCTATACTCCCCAATCCCACTCCAAATTTGCTTCATTGTAAGAATTGCATTCACAGAACTCTCTTGAGTGGCAGAATTCAAGAAACAAATACATAAATTAATAAAATCCCATAACTTCTTCCCTCTGTTATTATCCCTAGTTCTCCCTCTCCCTACCCCAATCCTCCCTGGGCTTTGTTTGCCTGCCTGCTCATCTAGAAGTCAGACATCTCAGAAGAAATATCACCAGAAGCCCTAGAGAAAACAGCCTTAAACATAAGTGAAATTCATGGCCATCTACATGATGAAGGGCACAGAAAAGAGCCTTTTGCCTCCTGAAACGCTCTCTCACTGGCATTTCTACTGAGGCTAAAAAGTCTATGTTTAAAATTTTCTTCTATAGGAAGATGTTACCAGAAGCCAAGTTCTTAGGATGACAACAGGTATCATCTGTGCGCATTTTCCCATACTAGCAAACATACTCCCCTAACAGTATACCCACCTCCTTGGATATGGTGTTCACTTGGCTTCAGATAAGGGACAGAGTTCATCTGGGCCAGAGAGTTTGGGGGAGTTGGTCATTTCTACTGATTTGCAATTTTCTCCCTCAGACTCACTTGGACAGCAGACCCTCCTGCCTGGGAGGTAAGTATCACCATATTCTTTACATAGGTGAATGTGGCAGCCCAGGGGCCAGGACCCCTTCCTTAGGGAAAGGGTGGGGCCTTAAGCATGTACCAGCCCACATGACCAGAGCCTAGACATTCATTAAAACTCCCCTCCCGTAATCACTGTTGATACCCAACTCCCACAGAATTCTGCTGAGACTCCATTGCAAGCAAATCTCATGAGATTCTGATGAACCTTATAAGTCACCACCATGCCCACCCCCACCGCTCTCGCTCTCTTTTTGGTTTTTGGGTGGAGTGCTGACTTCCATTTCTCACTGGCCACAGTTAGGAAGAATTTTCTCCTTTCCATAAGTTCATAATTAAAATTCATGGGTAACTATCTGCCGGGCATGTTCCTTGGTCTCACGGTTGTGCTGGGCTGGAACAGCAAAGAAGTAGAGTCAATAAGAAACCAGTGAAGAAATGCTTCTAATCAATAAATGCCTCAAACACACCCCTGAGGGTTTGTATTTCGCATCTAGCTGATAGGTCCTAGTTACTCTGCCTGGGAAGCTCATGTTCCTTCCCATCTTTCGCACAGAAAACCCTTCCTACCCAATCTAAAATTGGTCACGTCAACTTATTTTCTCTTACAGTACCCTATTTGTTTCCATCATCACACTTATCATAGGTTGTAAGTGTATGCTTAAATTTGATACCAATCAAAAACAGTGGGTTCTTTGCACAATGTGCTCAAATGTCCAATTCCTGAGACACCAGGTGTTTTGGTTTACTAAAGCTGCCACAGTGCGATATACCAGAAATGGGTTGGCTTTTACAATGAAGATTTATTAACTTACAATTTATAGTTCTTAGGCCATGAAAATGACCAAATTAAGGCATCAACAGTATGATGCCTGGACTCTGAAGAAAGGCTGCCAACCTCTGGGACACCTCTATCATATGAAAAGGCATATGGCCTGCATCTGCTGGTCCTTTGCTCCTGAGTTTCATTGTCTTAAGCTTTGATTCCAGCGGCTTCCTCTGTGATCCTCTCTTAACTCCACCGGGGCCCTTCTCTCTAAACTTTCTTGCCTTTTTCTGTCCCTTATCATCTCAGAAAGGACTTCAGTAAAAGGAATCCCAACACCTTGAATGGGCGGGTCACATCTCAATTGAAATAATTTAACCAGAAGTTCCCACCTACAACAGGTATGTACCCACAGGAATGGATTAAAAGAACATGGCTTTTTTGGGGGTACAGAACAGCTTCAAAACAGCACATTAGGGTTTCAAAGAAAGAAAGAGTTTATGGCTAAGCATGAAGGCATGATCAGATGGTCCATTCGCCTAAAAATCTGTCTCCCCAAATGCAGTAACTCTGATAGTTTCACGATATCAAAAGATGAACACGTTTTAGGATAAGGACACAATGGCTCTAAAGGACGAGGTTAGAGATGATCTAATTATTGAGCATGTGGAGATTGATTACATACTTAATCACAGAACGTATGTAAGAAAATGGTGTCTTTAATAATGACTATGGGTGAGATTTTTAGTATTAAAATAAAATATAGGTTAAAATTTAAGCTACTGTATATGTCAGGTATGCCCTTTTTTGTTAAAATCTAGCTCTGTCTAGCAAGACACTTTTGGAATTGGGATGAGTTAGAGCTGGGCTAACTCAAGCCCCTTCATTAATAAATATTAGGGGTTGTCTTTAATGATCATAAAGAGAAGACTCTAAAGTTGAAAATCAGGATGAGGGAGTACAAGTGGGGTCAGTCGCAAGGTTTTTTACAATCACAAGATAAAGGCTATAGTTAGATTACAGTTCAGAAATTTTAGATATTTCTCTCTGGCTATTCCAATGTACTAGAAAGTAAAAAGAAATATTGATACAATGATTCAGTAATATAGGGTTGGGGGAGTGAAAGTCAGGGAATCCATTGCTGAATATCTTATCTTACAGCACCCATTTGAATGCCTTCAAGAGGCTCATTCAGAAAATTGCTTCAAATTTCACATCTTCCATCTGTCCCCACAATCACCTGAAAGAATAAGGGCATCTTCTTCTCTTCCACTTTCCATTCTCCTCTCATTGGCAAATCTTAACCCAGGACCCTACAGGGAAGGAGATTCTGAGAAACCCAACTTCTCCGCTATGCAAAAGAGACCAGGTGAGGACAGGGGGTAGATTCCAAGTTGACCACAAACAATGCAGCGGGAAGAATAGAGTCATAGTCTTTCTCTTTATTCTCCCTTTAAAAGCATTTGTGATGGAGAACACTTTTACTCACAATTCTTGCCTTTCTTTATCTCAAGAGATGGCCTCCAAGGGATTTGTTTTCATTATATGTTTGATAATTCCAATCAGGAGGTCCTTGGCTTTCTTTCAGCAAACATAAGCATTCAAATATGAAGATACCCCTAAACCATCCATCTTTTAAATATTAAATTAAAATGTTGAAAATTTATACATAGAATGTTGCCACTGCTTGAATTACTTGCATAAGTGGTTTCATTGCTACAATTTCAGGGGGCCCACTCTGGACCATTTTCATTGAGGAAGAGTTTTCCCCTATAATCACAAAATTCAAACCATAAATATCAAACGTTCTTTGATGTTTTAGGTTCTCATGATTGAAAAAATGAGTGCTTTTTCTGCCACATTAAATAAAAATGGAAAAGTAAAATGGTTGAATGAATGATGGCATGAAATTTCTTTTAACTCAGCATGAACTCACAGAAACCAAGAAACATGAAAAGTTCATCAGTTACAAAAGGGATTGAATGCAATAAGAAACTAAAAAAGTCAAAGTAACTTGAAATTAACCTTTAGAGCTTGCAAAATAGAAACACAAATATATGTTCTGCTCTTAAAACTTTGTATTAACTACATGGGATGGTTTTAAAAGCAAACTATAAAAAGTATGCTGTAGAAACATGGACAGTCTGCCTTGCTGGGGTATAGCATTTATTGAACAATGGGTAAGTAAAATGCTAAGAAAGCAATTAACAATGTCCACTACAGGCAAGGGATAGAAAGTAGAAGTAAAAATGTTCCATGGAATAAAAAAATAGGCCAGTAATCAATTACTAGATGGCCTGACATAATTGGGAAACTAAGACTAAAGAAAAAAATTGATCTGCAAAAAGCTCTCTGATTTATCAGTCAGGATATACAGTTGGCCACAGAGGAACTTAAGAAGCCTATGGCACCCTACATTCTAATTAAACAGTCTTGAGTTCTCATAGTCCCCCAAACAAACCATGACTACCTGGTCTCAAAACAAGAATTGGAGCCCTTTCCGGCATTTCTCTATTCCTTTCTGGTCTTCCTAAGAAGTATTCTTCTCAGGCTGCTGTTCCTCTTCTGAATTAGAGCTCTAAATGTCAGAAGCACCCAAGAGATTCATTATTCCATTCAACAAGTACATAGTCCACATACACCAGACCCTGTGCTAGCCTAGAGGTATAAGTCTAATAGGATGCAATCTTATTTCACAGAGAAGAAGAAAATAGAAAGTCCACTTACTGCCTGCCCAGAATCCTGCTCTTCTGGGAACAGTAACTCCCAACAACTTCTGGATAATGCTCCATGCCCTGCTCTATAACATGATTCAACTGGGCACTGCCACATTCTGCTTGATCTCACAGACCCTT
The DNA here is from genome assembly GCA_004026745.1 of Myrmecophaga tridactyla. NCBI lineage: Eukaryota > Metazoa > Chordata > Mammalia > Pilosa > Myrmecophagidae > Myrmecophaga > Myrmecophaga tridactyla. Next base: position 75,617 of record PVIY010007225.1, on the reverse strand, counting down.
GGCAGGGTTGATTGATCCAGAGGTGGGCACCCAACTCAAACCAAACCAATAGGAGGCATTGTCTCTGACTTTCCTAACTTAAGGTAAGAAAGTTATTCCCTTGCTGAGAATAGAAATTGTAAAGTGTAAAACTCTTGAGCTACCAGTAGTCATGTTTCACAATACAAGAAAGAAACTGTGAGAGAAAATAAAAATAAGAGCAGTAAAACTGGAGAAAATTAGGCAAAGAGAAGGAGTCCAAACGCTTATGAAACCTCAGTATTTTTATAGATGGCTGGAGTGTGTTTGTGGGGTGTGTGTGTGTGCATGTGTGTGTGTGATTGCGTATACATGCATACAGGACAATGTAGAAGAACGAAAAATAAAAATAGAGCATGAAGTCCTTATAAGCTAGGCTAAGGAGTTGCTTTATAGTAATAGCAGATGAAGGGTTTCATCGAAAGATTTTAATCAGAGAATCTCACATCTCTTCAATTAACAAAATCCAAACTCTCCAACACTTAAATCTTGAAGTAAAATCTCCCAAGGCTAACCAAGTGGTTTTTCATCCCCTCCCTCCAGGTATAGGGTTCCCCTTTACAGCCTGGTTTTTAAAAATAGATTTAAAAAACACTCTTTCTTATACCCTAAGCAAAGCAATTTAGATGGAAACCTTGGAAGAGAACTCATTTTATTCTAAGGTAGAATAAAAGCAAATTCAACATGAAGACTAGAACAAGTAGAGTCATGGTCAGTCAAACTTACAGTTTTTAGATACTTCCCTAGGTAGCTTGCTCCAGAGTCTCACAGGTTATGTTTTGCTTCATAGGCCATCTGAAATACTTGCACTAGAGACCCAAAGAAGTTTTATAATTACCTTCCACCTCCAGTTCTGGCTTTAGGAAAAGAATAAAAACCTACCATTTCTACAAGATTCTTAACATCTTCATGCACAGAATTAGCAAGCCAGATATCAATTATGCTGCCCATTGACGCACTCCATCTTTGTGTGTTCTTATTTGAAAGTTACATGTTGTTTTTGTTTGCTAAAGCTGTCAGAATACAATATACCAGAAATGTAACAGCTTTTTTAAAAGGGAATGTATTAAGTTGCAAGTTTACAGCACTAATGCCATGAAAATGTCCAAATTAAGGTATAACAAGAGATTACCTTCACTCAAGAAAGGCTGATGCTGTCCAGAACACCTCTGTCAGCTGGAAAGGTAGGTGGCTAGCGTCTGCTGGGGTCTTTGGCTTCTGGATACCTTTGTCAGCGAGGAAGGCACATGGCTACATTTGCTAGCATTCTCTGCAGTTTCCCACTTCATAAGTCTTCCCCAGGGGCATTTTCCTTCTGCATCTCCAAAGGTCCCTGGATGTGTGGGCTCTGAAGCTTTTTCCAAAATGGCTCCCTCTTAAAAGATTCCAGTAAGTGACCCCACCTTGAATGGGTGGAGACACATCTCCATGGAAACTACCTAATCAAGAAGCCCTGCCCACAAGTGGGTGGGTCACAACTCTAAGAAAACAACTCAAAAAGATCTCACCCAGCAATGTTGAACCAGGATTAAAGAACAAGGCTTTTCTGGAGTACACAACAGTTTCAAACCAGCACACATTCTTCTTTGTGTGACTGACATCAGTCACTAACCTTCAAAATATATTTTAACCCACACAGCTAGAGAGCTTAATTACTATTGTATATATTTGACAAGAACTATTCACATATAATAACAGCACTTTGGTTCTTGAAGAAGATAATACTGAAATCAGGGATAAAAATCTTAAGGCATGAAATGATAAAGATCTGCTCTCCTGATGGTGAGGACCTAATCTTATGAATGATGAAGATGAAGAAGAAAGACATATTTGAAATATATATAAGGAATATAAATAACAGAACTTGGTAGTGGGTGAGGTAAAAAAGAGAAAAGAGTCAAGAATGATTCCCATGTTTCTGGTTTAAAAGGCTAGATGGATAATGGACCTAAAATAGCCAAAAGAAGAGAAAGAAGATTCAAGCAGATTTAGAGAAGAAAATGATGAGTTCAATTCTGGACATGTTTTATTCAAAACACTGGTAAAATATGCAAGTGAAAATGTTCAGTAGGTAGTTGGAATATGAGTCAGGAATTAAGGCTGCATGAGAACTGGATGCCTTTGATTAGACATTTCTATAGACTTATTTTAATTGGGACCTTTTCTCAGCCTTAGAACTGTAAACTAGCAACTTATTAAATTCCCCTTTTTAAAACCATTCCATTTGTGATATATTGCATTCTGGCAGCTAACAAACTAGAACAGTTGTTTCCATGGATATGTGGCCCTGCTCATTCAAGGTGGGTCTTAATCCTCTAACTGGAGTCCTTTATGAAGAGAATTAAAGGCAAAAAGAAGGAAGGAAGGAAGGGAGAGAAAAAGAGAGATCAGAGCTGAAACAGAGAGCAGAAAGATGAAACCAAGACATAGACGTTTGGAGATGCTAAGCTAAGAGATGCAATCCAGAGTTTTCTCCAGAAGACACTAAGTGAGGATCCACAGATGCTTAGGAAGAAAGCCACTGGAATCAGAAGCTGAATGCAATGAACCAGCAGATGCCAGCCACATGCCTTCCCAGCTGACAAAGGTGTTCCAGATGCCAGTGGCCTTTCTTCAAAGTCAAGACATCTTTTTCTGGATGCCTTAATTTGGACATTTTCACAAGCTTAAACTGTAAATTTGTAACCTAATAAATCCCCTGTGTAAAAACCAACCCATTTCTGGTATATTGCTTTCCAACAGCATTAGCAAACTGAAACAGGTGCTAAGAGTGGGACCCTTCTGCCCACATTAATCTCATTTACCCACTACCCCAGCCTTTGATTACAATCGATGCTCTTTTAAGCATATGTAAAGTACTGGGCAAACACAGCTTTAATCTACTTCCCACCATCCTTCTTCAAGGTCAGGAAACCACACCTCAGTAGAAATCCTGGGACTGAAAAGAAATGAGGATAAAAAAAATAGAACCTGGGAATACCAATATTAAAGAGATGGAGGGAGAATGAGAAGCCAAAAATAGGCAGCATTGTGAAACAAATGAAGAATAATTTTAGGAAAAGGGAATAGCCAAGAGAACCGGTGCTGCAGAGATAAACACAAGAAAATGGCCACTGGATTGGTCATATAGAAATCACTAGATTTCCATGGAAAGTGAAGAAGAGGGGAGTATAAATGCAGAACATTCTCAGATGTAATGCTGCAATGAAGAGGAACACAGTAGCTAGTAGTGAATAAGAGGTCAGGGAAAAGTTTTCTGTTCATATTTCTAGACAAAAGAGATTTGAATATTTTCATATGTTCACTGGAAAATAGCTAATGAAGGACAGAGTGACAATTCAGAGGAGAGAAGATAATGAATGATGCAAATTCTGAAGGAGATGAGAGAAGATAGAATCAGTACATAGATGGAAGGTCCACTCTGCTCAGACCAAAGGGTAGAGGTAAGATAGGTATGGCTGTGGTCACAGGTAGGGTGGAATGCAGAAACTTGAATGAGTTTCCATCTTTTGGCCTCTATTTTCTCTGTTGAGTAACAGTAAAGAGCTTGGAGAATGAGACTACCAGGGACTTCTCATAATGACTCAGGGAAATGAGAATATCAATGATATTTTACATGTCATACTAATAATAGATATCATACAATTATTTATTTATTGTCACAATCTTTATCTACTACCAGGACTTCCCCCAAGATGTTTATAAATATATTTTCTTCATAGAAAACATGACAGTAAAATTAATTATTAAAGTAATTTATGTTTTTATGTTTTCACACAAGGGAGGAGCTGTTTGAAAAAAAAACCCATCAGCTAAGGCTACTCTGGAGGGCAAAATTTTAAGCTATTCTTACATTTTATTTTGCACAGTTTAGTTTTCTTGACTTTGTCCTTCTAGGAAGTATTAATTATTTTTTATAATCTTAAAAAATACACATAGGTCTAATTTGAAAGAAAAACATTAAACTCAGCATTTGGTATTCCATTCAAAGTCAAAAGCCTTTATGATTTTATGACTCAGAGCTGAAGGTTCCTTCTCCATCCCAGGTCTCAAGATGGCCTCAAAGATAATTATATTCAGCTGCGAGAGAATCCCAACAACTGTTCTCACGTGTAAATAAAGTGAAGAGGCATGCATTTCCCAGCTAGTATAGGTGTCCAGCCTCATGTTTTTCTTTTCTACCATCCTTAGCACATTTTCTAAGCTCAAGGTCCTCCCACCATGGTTGCAAAATGGCTGCTCCAGTTCCAACCTCCACAACTCTGCTCCAGACGGAAAGAAGGAAAGGCAAAAGGGGCTTTCAGACTGAGTCAGCTCCCTTTTAAAGGTGCTTTTCACAAAGCCCCACCCAGCAACTTCCACTTATATTTATCAGCCAGAAATAGTCACATGTTCATCCCTTCCTACAAAGGAGGCTGGGTAATGCAGTTTTCAGCTGGTACATTGCACCTCCATCAAAGACCCACATATGTTTTAGGGTGTCATATTTTGTAAACTGTCAGCAGTCTCTACAACAATTATCCAAACTTGCTATGAAGAATCTTTGAGTAAATTTATGTAAATTATTCAGCTTACCCTATAACTGAATAGGTATTTCTCAGATTTCCCACAGATGCTTTGGGTTGTATAGCGTCCCACTTCCCTGGTGATACTTTCAGGCTGGAAGTATACAAGAAGGTCACAAGGCAGCAGCCCCTGACTCAAGCAGTTCCTCTGGTAGCATCAAGCTACCTCCACCCCCTCACAGGCAGGAGTCACCTTCGGCTCAAGTATACCTTGGCTCAGCTTCCTATCTCTTACCCAAGGCTGCACTGCAAAAACTTCTGGTCCTGCTCTGCCACCTGATTTACCTCCTTTTCTCTGCCCAACTCCCAGAGACATTTTTAAATTATCTACATTAGGAGTGACTTGAAACCCATACGTATGCTGACTGAAACTTATATAGAATGAAAAATAAAAGTCACAGTTGTAGGACAACTTTATGAAAATATCCACATATACAAATGTTTTGAAGGGGGGATGTTATAAATGCAAGATAGAGATTAAAACACAGGTGGAGACAAGATACAGAAAAGAATAGTGAGAAAGAAAAAATAGAGTCTGTCCACCTCCAAGCATTTCTGAAAGTGCTTTATCTGCCACATTTAATTTAGCATTTTTGGGGGGGGTGAGGGGGGCATGGTCCAGAAATCAAATCTGGGTCTCCCACGTGGAAGGCTTGAGCATTCTACCACTAGATAGAGGAAGAAAAAGTAGAAGCAAGATGCTCTCGGAGATTTTTTTTTTCCTAGTTAGAGCATTGGTTTCTCAAGAGTGATCCCATTTCTTGCATATTCCAGCAAGGGCCTTGAGTTCTGGTGGAAATTTGACAGATTCCAAGTGATATCCCTTCATGACAGATACATGTTGAAACACTGACGCTGGAGCCAGACAGCATACAGAGAGCAAAAATAAAACCAACTCTTTTTTCTTTTCACTAGGCAAGCTACAGTACAGAAAACAATAATTCACAGACGAGAAAAGGGAACTGTAGCATTTCACTTACCCCTCACGATCACTTGGGCACCCCTTGATGTACGGAGAAAGTGAGCCTCAAAGAGGTTGAATAATTAACCCAAGTTCACTCAGAATCTATTTAACTTTCTGGCTTTTCCTCATCACCAACTACACAGGTCAAAAGCTTAAAATGTGGACTAAAATGGCTCTCCTTGATTTAGACATTTGCTCTGTCCCAGGAAGTTTTGGATTAAATGAAAATTTGAATAGCAAAGTCTAGCTTAGACTAGACTTACATTTGAAAATCGACGTTGCATTTGATGCTAAACAATGATTTTTTAAAACACAGCTTTTTTAGAACAGTGAAATGTGAAAATGTGTCTGAGACCAAAAAAAATCGTATTTCTCCTTTCCTATGCACAGATTTTTCAAATCAGTTAAAGTAAGGCTGAAAGTTTTATGATGAAATAATACTATTTGAAGTACAATTCTAAAGATCATTCATTGGAACAGGATTGAGAGGACTGTCTTAAAATGTTGCAGAAAGAAAGAATGACAGGTATAGATGTGCCTCCTCACAGGCTCTTTGATAAGGAGCTTTTGGGGGTTCACACAGGGAAATGGGCTGCCAAGCAAATCACATATTGCCGGCGATACAGCGCGCATGGTTCACCGCGCACATGCTCACTTCTCCTGCGTCCCAGACTGGCTCTGGGCGGGATTTCACCGCCTGCCCTTCCATCCAGCTTTAAGGTGGCCTCTGTGGCTTCCACCATCCCCCTTCAGTCAGCTCCCCATCCGTCAGCTCTCCATCAGGCTGCCTCGCCCCTTTTGGTACGGTCTCCCCATTGGGGAACGTTTCCAGGGTCAGCCGGGGCCTTTGCTGTGGCTGCCCCCCACACACCTCCCACCCCGCCCTAGTTCTCACCCGGGTCTCTCACCTTGACCTGCGCAGGACAGTGAATCAGGGAGCTGCCCTAATACAAAGGGGGGATTTCTCCTCCTCTCTCCTGACCACAATTTTCTGTCTCCCGAAGTTTAATCTCACTATCTTCCCTGCTATCACAATGGCCTATGAGAGGACTACCGTATTAAATGGAGACTTAGTTGTAACACAAGATGCAATGAAAAGTGCATTCATTCTTTAAATTTAAAAAGCTTAGTAAGGAAGCCCAGGACTGGTATGGTGGCTTCCTAATGGGTAATGGAGCCAGCATAGACAATAATAATACAAGTAATAATAACAATAACAGATAGTTAGCATATATTATGTGCCATGCACTTAGTATGTTCTAAGAGCTTTACTTACATATTCTGTCTTAGTTACCCTCTCAGCCTCCAACTGAGGTATTATTATGACCTCCATTTTACCTCAGGGGAAACTGAGGCACGGAAAGCTTAAGGAACTTACACCAAAGGAGGTAGGGGAGTCAGAGTTCAAATCCAGACCAAGCTCTTAACCGGCATTGTATTGTTTCTACAGCAAATTGTTCCTCTAAGTTAAGATCTCTGTAAAGGTCAAAATTATCTGAACACACTCAAATGATTTAAAATAAATTGTACAAGGTCAGGCCATGGTGGCTCAGCAGGCAGGGTTCTCACCTGCCATGCCAGGAGACCTGGGTTCAATTCCTGATGCCTGCCCATGCCAAAAAAATTAATAAATAAATAAAATTCCACAAGAAAAACCTAGATTCAACAATTGTAAATCTACCATATTTGCTTTTACTGTTTTACATCTATGTGTATGGATACACATATCTATACATATACATTTGTTGTTGACTTTGCAAAACCATTTGCAGATGTCATGACACTTTAACCATCATGTTTAAATATTTAAGCCTACATGTCCCAAAAGAAAGAACATTCTCCTACATAACCACTATACCATTATGCCTGAGAATATTAACAATAATTCCCTAATAGCATTCAAAGTTATGTTTAAAATGGTTTATAGTTTTTCAAAAACAAAGAGCTAATCAAAGCTTATGCACTGCCTTTGTTGTCTCTAATATTTTCTATGATTCCATTCTCTTTTTACTCCTTTTTTTAAACATAACATTGACTTTTTAAGAGAGAATAAACCAAGTCTATTGTTATAGATAGATAATGCTCCACGTTATGAATTTGTCTGAATGTTTTTTAGCAGTCATTTAATTTATTTGCTATCATCTCTTTTTTCTGTAAACTAGCTGCTAAGTCAGGACTCGAAGCTTGGTTAGATTTAAACGTTTTTGACAAGAATGTTGCATACATGCTGTTGTGTACTTTTTATTTTGTCACTTCAAGGAGACAGAGAATGTCAGATATTCCCACTATAAGAGATGCTCATTTTGCTGATTCAGTTAAGATGGAGACCACAAATTGTATCCTTTTTTTTTTTTTAAGCGCATCATTGGAGAATCAAACCCTGTTCTCCTACATGGAAGCGAGCATTCTACCACTGAACCACCCGTGCACCCATGTATCCATTCTTAAAAGTACATTTTTTTCAATAGCAATTAGCAAGTATATGGGTTAATACCTTTGTATTATGTAAATATCCTATTTGCAAAAACTTTTAAAAGTTTTTGCAGCCATGGATGATCCTTGCTTTAATCAAGTATTTCTTGATTAAATTACACAGTGGTGACTTTCTATGTGTACCAATAGCCCTTTTATTAGATGACATTCTTCCTTAAAAGGGAGCTGTCTCTCCATAACTGAAAGTACAATCAGTCCTCCTAAAAAGGTAATGCAAATAGTTCTTCCCTTCTGATCACCAATTTTAGAGTAAGAAGTCACTATAGTATCTCCACAGTGGCAAACAAGTTCTCTCTCCTCTTCCCTCCTCTTTCTACAATCAGTAACAGTTACTGTTCTTTTTTTATGTTCAAATTATTCCCATTTAGGAAAATGAGAGCCCCTTCAAGCCTGTTTACCAGGCTCCTATGACAAATACCATACAATGGACTGGCTGAAACAATACAAATTTATTGCCTTACCGTTAGGAAGGCTAGAAGTCCATAATCAAGCCTATGCTTTCTCCTCAAAGCCTATGGAGCTCTGGTTCTGGCTTGCCGCAATATCTGCCTCCCATCACATGACATATCCTGTGTTTCTCTTCCACTTCCACTGACATCTGGCTTCTGGCCCCTCCCTCCTCCTGCAGCTTCTGTTTTATTCTCTTTATGAATACTCTGATAGTATGGTTACATCTTAACTGATAATATCTTCAAAAGGCCCTATTTACAAATAAGTTCACACCTTCAGAAATACAGATTAAAAATATGCATTAATCTTTGAACCATTCCCTTATTTTCTTGCCCAAGAAGATGCACCAGTTCACCTTGTACTCTCCTTGCCCATAGAATGGAATCAGCCTTTTCTCCAACGATCCCTGAAGAATCAGTGCTTCATTTATTTCTCAAACAAAAATATAATAAAATGTCCCAAAAGGAATCAATACCAACTAATACATTTAACAGGGTATAGCATAACAATTTGCCAGTTCATTGATTAGGGTCCTGGCTGGATTTTTATTATTAAGAATAAATGTTTAAAGATTTTTGTCTTCATTAAAATAAAGGCTACCTTAGAAGTCAAAGGAATTATGGATGAATAAAGTAAGGACTTTGGCATTTGATCCTCACGGTAAAAAGTCTCACATCATACTTTCATGAGCAATCAAAGCACAGTCTTATTTAATTTGAAAATGAGTCTTTCCTAGAAGATATATAAATGAAATTTAATTTATTAACTTAATAATTAATTTTTCTTTGTCATTGCCACTGTTAAATCATGACATTAATCATATTTAGCTTTCCTAAATTCTAAGAGGACCTTGCTTTAATCCTACTTCATGCCCAACATATGGGTACTATACAAACAAAGCAAGTCAAAGAAACAGAAGATTGCCCCCTTTTCCCGACAGGAAATAAAGGAAGCTATCTCACATCCCAAGAAGTTTCTTAGGAGTCATAATCCACCATGCTGCTCTAAAAATTATTATATTTGATACCTTTAGAATCAAGATATACTTTTTCATTTACTCAGAAAGTTACAAGTTTGTGATTAAACCAAATGACTCTAGATCAGTCATGAAGTAAATGAAGTTTTATATCAGCTTAAACCTAGGTTTGAATCCCAGCTCTCAACCATATGAACCCTATAACCCCAGGTGAATTCTTAAAATTCTCTATGCTTGAGTCTCCTCATCTATTAAATGGGCTTTTGTAGGTATTGAATAAGATAACTCCTTAAGTACATAGCACAAATCCTGGAGGTTAAGTGCTGAATAAGGGTTAGCTACTCCTATTATTGGCTTCCTTCTCTTTTCTCTAAGGACTGGAATTAGCAATGTTGCCCATATTAGTTGGATTAAGTGATTCTACAGTGACAAATTAATTCAAAATTTCACTGGTTGAACACCTAAAAGTTATTTCTCACTCAGGCAAAATCCACCATGGATCCTGGCAACTCTGCAAGGCAGCTGTTCCCCATGCGGTGACTCAACAATTCAAGCTACTTTAACCAGGTTCTTCTGTCATCTCAACCGAAGGCTCCTCCATAATTTGGGAACAGAATGGAAGAATCACACTGGGCTTTCCACTGTCTCACATTACTCTCACTCATATTTTCTTGGTCAGAACTATCACATGGTTCCACTTAAGCACAAGTGGCCCTGGGATTGTAGCCACTGTCTTCTTAAGAAGAAAAGACTAATTGAATACTGGTTTGTACCACTAATTTCTATTTTTCCTCTCTCTTTGAATATTGAAGTTACTGACCAAACTAAATAGAAACATGGGACATCTTGAGTCCTGGCTTGATGCTTAATTCATATATCTTGTATATGTTGGATTCATATAGGAAATAAAGAAAAAAATAGAAGTTTTAAAATTCTAATGATAAGTAAAATTAAGACAATATTTAAGTACAATTTTCACTTCTTTTAAAAGGAATGCCCCACAAGAATATATTATTTTCATGAGCAAGGAGTTAATTATTCTTTGGTGGTAAAACACACTGGCATTTCCATAAAAGTCTAGGTCATAATTACACTGTGATTAAAATCCTTAAGTACTTTAAATTTGCAGATTAACTGTAACATATTTTTGCCTCCAGGGAGAAATATTTATGCCAATGCAATAAAAGTCTAACGATATAAATAATGAATGATAATTAGAATCACTGAGCTAAGAACTTCAAAAGACACGATTTGATTATTGAACCCCTTCTATTGTAAGCAATTACATTAACATGACTCCATAGTGTGCAATAGTTCAGGAAATACAAAAAAAAGAAGAAGAAGAAGAAGTCACGGTGCCCCTGCCCAAGAAGTTTACAATATAGGGGTAAGAAACATTAAAATAGCCTGTGAATCACAGAAGGAATAAGCAATTCTGACTTGGGAAAGGTATATCAAAGAAAGCTAAATGAAAAATATATATTTAATCAGAGCTTCGGAAGATTTTGGTAGTCAGAGAAATGGGAGTTTGGACACGGGATGGACACTCCAGGTAAAGAAATATGAATAAAGAAAGGAAAGTATTTCACTCCAACAACCATTTATTGAACACTGTGCTACTGTACTAGTTCCTTGACCATTTAAGGGGGTAGACTATTCCCTCCAGATTATGTTCCTAAATCTCAATGATATATGGAATGGCATATGGAATCCCTGCCAGCCTGAACGGAAGTTTGCTTACCCACAAGGAAAGTCCCAGCCCCGGTTTCCAACTTATGTATTAGGCACATTATCCCAAAGGAACCCTCACTTTTATGCTAGATGTCACCTACTAATGCCAGTCAGTGTCTGGGCTAAAACCCTCCAAGACCATGTAAGCTACCTTCCCATCTTAGATACTGAAAAACAAAATAACAGTCCCAACTTTCTTATCTAAAAAGGAAAAAATGATTTTATATAGTGTATATATATATATATATATTACACTAAAAAAAGTCTCATTTCATTGGAATACAAGAAACATAAACCCTAACCAAAATAATGTTTTTAATTGCTCATTGACAGTGCTGGTCTCCCCAGTACATAGTCAAAATGGAGTAAAAGTTTGCTCCCCTATTGACTGGGTAATATGCAAACCTTCATCTCCAAAGCCATAGGCCCACAAAGTCAGAATCTTTCAAATTCTGATGAAGCTGGTGCTTATATCTACTCTTTAACTGACTTGAAAAAACACACATATTTTTATTCTATAAGAATGGACTGACCATTAGATGTTTTTGAAAATGGAATGAAGTGACTAGATCACATAGAAATATATGATGAGAGAATGCACAGTAGAGAGAAAAAGATTATAACCAGTAGATGGTTATTATAATATATCAGATGGAGAGTGATAAAGATTTGCAGTAAGTGGCAATGACGGTAGAAATGGTCAGGGAAGGAAAAGATAGATTTAGTGTTAAATCAACAATTCTTGGAAACTAATTGGTTGTAAATACAAGGATATGAGAGAATTCCAGTCCAGGAGATGGCATTTATGATTTTAGGGAACATAGCCAGAGGAACTGCCTTGGTAAGAAGTTGACTTATTCAGGAAATGTGGAATTTGAAACATTGTAAGTTGTGAATCCTAGCTCTACCATATGCTAATTGTTTGATCTTAAACAAGTTACTTAATTTCTAAGGGGTTAAGGGTTAAACAAGTTAATACATAGAGAACATAGCACAATGCCTAGGGCCTAGCAAGAGGTCCACAGTATTAGGTATTGCTATTTTTACTATCAATGTCATCATCATCATCATCATCATTATCCCTGTGAAGATGTCTAGAGTTGGAAACAATACTCAAGAAAAAGATGAGAATTCAAATATAGAGGTTTGCACTGACATTAAGATGATGGTTGAGTGCAATAAGTGAGGAGGAGACTACACAGGATGAGTGTAGCTTGAGAAGACAGCTGAGATCAGAGTTTTATTTAAGGAATGGGTGGAACAATAAATGTCAATGAAGACTCTCTAGGAGAAACGATAAATCATTCACCCCCTATTTCATGGTACATGGTACATTTCATGGTACATGATTTTGCACAGACATTACTAAGCACAGGGAGGCAGCTTCATTGGATCCAGATCTCTGCACAGTTAAATGCCTCCCAGAGTCTAAGACCAATAATTGTTTATTTTACATTAAAAGTACTCTAGGCTCAAGGGTGCACCAGTGGTTCAATGGTAGAATGCTTGCCTTCCATGAGGGAGACCTGGGTTAAATTTCCGGACCATGCAATTTCCACCACCACCCCCAAAAAAGTACTCCAGGCTCAAGATTGTTCATCATGAATCACAATGTCACGACAAATCGTTCAATGATCTCATCTAACCTGCCCTTTTCAGGTGAAGAAACCAAGGCCCCAAGTGACTTGCACAGGTCAAAGTTCATCTAATGACAGCTGCAGACGTAAGCTCTAAAACACAGTGCCACAGAGCCGGTGGGGGTGGGTAGTATACCACTGAATCTCATGGTTTAGGAATATGGAAATGCCTTAAAGGACACTTTCTTTCCATCTTGATCTTAGTTTGATGTGAGACTATTTCTTCTCAAAGAGCAGTTGCCTAACTCGGCACTGTTATCTCAACCTCAGCACTAGTATTGGCATTTGGCAATTCTTTGTCATGGAGGGTAGTCATCCAGGGCATTGTAGACTGTTTAAACACCTTAACCTCGACCCACGAGATACCAGTCCCACCCCCACCTACCCAGAAGTGACAACCAACACTGTCCCCAGACATTTTAAAACATATCCTGGGGGCAAAATCTCCCCTGTTGAGAAACACTCTTCTAACTGATTATGAGTGAATATTTTTCCTTTAAGAAGTGATAAACTCACTCGAAGTCATAGTTTTTGTAATACATGCACAGATTAATAAAACTGGAACTTTTTTTCCTCTTTGTTTAGTGATCATAAAATGAAAGTACCTGCCCTCCCTTCAGTAAAGAAGGAGCTAGTCGCTGGGTACATGAGATCAAATAGACCTTTTATTAAATACCCATGTTAATGACCCAAACAAGGATCCAATAAAATACTCCAACTCATTTTTAAAATCATATTGTTAAAGACGAAATTCTGTTTTAGTAAATAAGGCAATAAAGTAAAAACTTATCTGTCAACACTCTACCAAATAGACATCTAAAACTAATATTTTCTAATTCCTTCCACACCTGTATTTCCCCAAGTATGTTTCACAAAATTCTCATTTCAAAGGACATTAACAGGATATAAAGGATATCTGTGGGAAAAGGATTCTATAGTCAAATAAGTTCGGAAAATTCTGAGTTAAAGTAAAACAGCCCCCTACCACACACACACGCACACATGCACAACACACACACACACACACACACAAATCACCAGAGGCTTTACCATGTTTATGGGCAGTGCAAACCTCCAGGAGGCACATATGAGATTAATTCTTTCTTTATCTTACTGGGTTATGCAATGTTTTTGTTTATTTATTTGTTCATAGTTTCTCAAGGGATTAATGTTCCTCAGAACACACTGTGGAAAACATTGCTACCCTCACTGCTTACTAGCTTCTTTGTCACGCTGAGTTCTGAAACTGCAAGGACATACAATGTGGACCCAAACAATAGCTGCATGCCTACCCAGAACCAGCAGATCAGCTACTGACAATTTAGACTCATCATGCTACAGAATTTCTTTCTCTCATGAAGGCATTAAATTTCATTTCTGATCCAGAAATTGCTGTTATACCTGAAAGTATCATTTGTTGCTGTTGGTTGTGGTAAACAATGGAAATTAATCCTGCTACCTACAGCCAGAAAGAGATGTTTATTGGAAATTTTCTGGGGTCCATCACATATGAAGAAAGAGCTGAACACCATGGCTATAGGAAGAAGAGGAAGCGGGAGCAATAAGTCAGGGGCTGCCTCTTTGGCTCCACCCAAATCCAATCTACCTTTGGAGTATCTCTCCTCAAGATTCAAACTTCCAGAAGAAGACCCTGACAGGCTTAGTTTGGGCCAGGTGCCCACTGCCATACCCACTCCACTCACCTCACCTCTGCTCCCCAGGAGTCATTGATGGGGTTCCATGATGGCCACCAGCCCCACCAGAATCACAGACTAGAGGAGGGATAGTTCCCCCAAAACACAAATGCTGTACAGAAAAATGAGAGATGTACTGTATTAGTTTGTTAATGCTACCTGAAAGCAATATACCAGAAATAGAATGGCTTTTAAAAAGGGAATTTGATAAGTTACAAGTTTGCAGTTCTAGTGCCAAGAAAATGTCCAAACTAAGGTACCAACAAGAGATTAGCTTCACTCAAGAAAGGCTGATGCTGTCCAGAATATCTCTTGTCAGCTGAGAAGGCATGTGGCTGGCATCTGCTGGTCCCTTGTTCCTGGGCTCAGTTGCTTTCAGCCTGTTTCCTGTGGGGGTTCCTCACTTGGCATCTGTGGACCTTCACTTAGCTCCTCTGGGACACAACTCTGGGTTCTGGCTTGCTTAACATCTCATGGGAAGGCACATGGCGACATCTGCTGAGTCTTGCATCTCCAAACATTTGGATCTCATGTTGGCTGTCAGCTCTGAAGCAACTGTTCTCTAAGTATCTGCATCTGCTCTTAAGTTTCTTCAAAATGTTTCCACTTTTAAAGAACTCCAGTAAACTAATCAAGACCCACCTTTAATGGGCGGAGTCACATCTCCATCTAATCAAAAGGTCACACCCACAATTGAGAGCTTCACATTGCTGTAGAGATAATCTAATCAAACATTTCCTCACTGAGTAGAAAAATTAGGCATGCATGTGCTTTACACTTCCTTCCACTATTCCTATACCTTCTAGTCAGTTCCTTACATTTCTTGCACACAGCACTGAACTATTCCAAATGGCAAAGTTTCAACCACTTTCAGCAGACATGACAGCCTGTCTTTCAGAGAATTCAAAGAAGTTCTTTGGGGTCGAGTCCTTCTATCAAGAAACCTGGCATTGTTAATTATGACTCCCAAAGAAGGATCACTTAGTCTAATTATCAACTAAATACATTCATTCTTAACAGCTGCCCAAACACTTGCACAGCAAATTCCAGGCAAATGCCAGGAGGAAGATAGAGGCTTTAAAGAAAATGTTAACAAATCAATCTTTCCTGACTTCCAAATGACCCAACTAAAGCAATTTAGTTGTCTCTGCCCTTTCCCTCTCCTCAGGCCTATTGGCCATAATTTTTTCTTTGTAATTCTAAAATTCTTTCGATAATCATCAATTTCTGTGAAAACAGCAGGGAGTCTGTTTTATAATAATGTTTTTGACTGCAGACAGAGATTATGTCCCTGCCTCTGGTGGAATTCCTTCTGCCTGAAAGGATTTTAATTCTGGACACACTTTTTTTTTTTTAGTATTTTTCATCAGCACACTTTATCTTGCTAGCAGAAATGCTATGAGGAAGTTAGATCATTAACTGATTTTTACTTTTATTTTTGAACCTGTTAGGAAATGTTTATTGGGCAAGTTCTCATTTACAACTATCTGCTCCTTTCCTTTTCGTAGGAAAAATCTCCATCAGTTTCATTGGAAGGAAAAATAAAAGAAGAAATGCATAATTTTTAAACAAGATTTAATACTGCATTCATTTTAATGAAATATAGCATTTAATCATCTACATTCTGGAGAGAAAATTTCACATGATCCTCATTTATTTATACATTTTATTGCATAGAAAATGGAAAATTCAGTAAGAGATCATATTACCTGTAAGAGGACAAAAGATGAGGACAATGACATACAACACATCTTGTAATCATGTCTTCCAAAACATTTTACTTAATAGCCGAATTGCAGAAAGCATTGGGTAGAATAGAACAATCATACATCCAATTACAAACAGAGACGAAAGGATGCTGGCTGTGTTCTAGCGTTTTGGTTTTCCCCTGGAAGGAAAGGAGTTTCTGCAGGAAGAACATTCATCCTGGCTAAATCCAGTCCTAGGGGAGTAGACAGCTGCTGTCTGCAAACCCACCCACCCACCAACATTTACTCAAACAGGTAAGAGAGAAAGAAGAGGATACAAAATGAAAACAAAAAGTCTACCCCTTCCGCCACCTCCTCCATAGCACTGATAATATCTCAGGCAATCAGGAATCTATTGAGTAATTTCTGATGACAAGACTTGTAGGAGGCATTTATCTTTCGAATAGATTTGTTTTTAATCTACTTTAAAATTTGTTTTTAATCAATGTACTTTAAAAATTTGTACTATGTAAATCTTCAACAGCAAAATCTCAGGGTACAAAGAGATCATTCACACTCAAGAAGACAGAATTGGTTGGTAAAAACTGAAAAATTACAGCTCTACTGGGTACGTGCTTTAATTTGGTTTGTTGTCTAGGGCATTGTTATTCTGAACAATTAGGGAATAAATCCCTATACAAGAAGTCATCATCTACAGAAGGTTTCCTGAAAGTTGAGTGTCTATTAAATCTTTCTTTTCAGCCTCTGTCTGTCCTAACTGCATAGCAAATTAAAGACCACGTTGTTTGGTACCTGCCAATGGCATGTAATTTGTGAAATCCACAATAATTTGTGGAATGAAATGGGTCTGCCAGTAGGGGAATTACTGGTCAAATTTAGCAATTGGGAGCTGCAGAAATGGGAGTTTATGGGAGGAAGGGTTTAGAATTGAGGGCCTAGAATAAATACAAAGCAATACAAAATTAGTCACGGTAGGGCTTCTGTTGGTGCAATTGTATGGGTACAAGTGCCCAGAGAAAAATAAACAGTAGCCTGTGGAAGTGGCAGTTGGGTATGGGGGCACACAGATTCCACTTAATGTAAGTATCATGATTAATTAATTTAACCCTTTATCCTATACACAATATTGGGATGTCTGGCAAAATATGAATTTCAATTATGTTTTGATTGATTCCTCTCATAGGCCTCTGTGCTGGTTTGAAAGGATGTATGTCCCCTAGAAAAGTCATGTTTTAATCAAAAACCCATTTTGTAAAGGCAAAATAATCTGTATTTAATACTGTATGTTTGAATCTGTAATTAGATCATCTCCCTGGAGATGTAACCCCATCAAGAGTGGTTGTTAAGCTGGATTACGTGATGACATGTCTCCACCCATTTCAGTGGGTCTTGATTAGTTTCTGGAGTCCTATAAAAGAGAAAGCATTTTGGAGAATGAAGGAGATTCAGAGAGAGCAGAGCAGAAAAACAGCCACGAGAAGCAGAGTCCACCAGCCAGTGACCTCTGGAGATGAAGAAGGAAAATGCCTCCCAGGGAGCTTCATGAAACAGGAAGCCAAGAAAAGAAGCTAGCAGATGACACCATATTCACCATGCGCTCTTCCAGATGAGAGAGGAACCCTGACCATGTTCACAACGTGCCCTTCCAAATAAGAGAGAAACTGTGACTATGTTCGCCATGAGCCCTTTCACTTGAGAGAGAAACCCTGAACTTCATTGGCTTTCTTGAACCAACATATCTTTCCCTGGATGCCTTAGATTGGACATTTCTATAGACATGCTTTAATTGGGGCATTTTCTCGGTCTTAGAACTGTAAACTAGCAACTTATTAAATTCCCCTTTTTAAGAGCCATTCTGTTTCTGATATATTGCATTTTGGCAGCTAGCAAACTAGAACAGAATCCCTATTTTGTAAATTCTAGAATCCCTTGGTCTATAGCTCCACATGTGAAAGTGTCTAATTAACCTTTAAAGATTCTGGCAAAGATCTTTTGCTACCCAAATCGTCTAAGTCTCACTTTAAGTAATACTCATGCAGTAAAATACTATAATTCATCAGATACAGTTCCCTTTCTCACTGGATACAAACTGTAACTCCATTTCCAGAAAAAGCTGCTGCCCCTCTCCATGAGATTGCAGATACACCTATTTGCATGAATGTCTTTCAAAATTCTACACCAGCTTTTCCCCCAATAAACAACAAGTCTTGGCATCTTAAAATAGCATGGTACATGAGGGAAGTTAAGAATTATGCCAAATGCTGCTTTTGAAAACACTCTCTTTTGCATACTTGAGAGGTTTTCAAGAAAAGAATCACATTTTCTTGAAATGTTGTAGTATTCACTGATCTTTTGACAACTGTTGCTAGAAGGAAGCCCTTCAGAGGCAAAGGCTTGAAGCCACCAACCATCCTAGGCCCAACCTGGTTTGAATTTACTGGGTAGATGACTTTGGAAGACTTATCTGAACTCCCTGGGTCTGTTTCTTTATAAACTGAACTAACAGTAACTACTTTTCACAGTTGTTTGAGGGAAAGCGGTAATTATGTCATGTCGCTGGCATAAATGCAATACTTAATAAATAGCTGCTACTCTTAGTAAATTAGTGGCTAAGTCTTATAATTTTCACAGAGATAGATCCCCAACTCCATCTAAGAAAAGGAGTCTGAACTAACATTTTCCAAACTAAAACAGGTAACAGGTCTCCTCTCTGAAGACTTTGGCTGCCAGGAGGGACAGAGTTGAGTGTTGTGCAGGTTCAGTCATCCTGTCTCCCTGAGCGGACTGAGCAGCTGGCTTCAGCGATGTCACCTTGCAAGAGACCTGAAAAACTGCTCTCTAAATGCAGTAAAATCTAAGTCTGGGGAGAGCACATGATATAGGTGCTAGGGCTAGAGGGAGAATGAGGACAGAGAAGATGAACCCGAGAGCCTAAAATGAACCAGCAGAACAACAAATACAAGAGGAAATAAATAATACAAGGAAAGAAAACTTCTTTCTTCAATGCATGTGGGTATCCATGGAGAAATTAGAAAGGATACAAACACACACAGACACACACACAAATACACACATGCACACCCTCATACGCACACACACAAACAGGCTTTTGTGAAAAAGACACAGCGAACAATAACAAAAATCCAATAGAGAAATTAAAGGTATTCAATTTTCTTAAGAATATACTCGATCTAAAAGACACAGTTAGAGCTATTTCTAAGTTTACAGAGCAAAAGTACAAAAATAAAAACACTTGGAGCAAAGAAACAAAACAGATCCATAAGATGCATTCTGCATAACAACAGTTAACAAAATGAAAGGACAGAGATCATGGAAGGCTCTAGTTAGGATGGAAAGGGCCTTCACAGGATTCATGAAAAAAAAAAGCCCACACTCGAAAGACTAAATTGCTGAAGATTTAAAAATAAGTGTGCAGCCTTCAAAAAAAGGGTTACCTTCAAAAGAACAAAAATTCCATTGGTATCAGTCTTCTTATCAGCATCACTAGATGCTGGAAGCCAGGGGAGAAATGTTTTTGAAGTTCTGAAGCAGGGTTTTTTGAACAGAATTCTAAGCTAAGCCAAACTATCAATCAAATATGAAGGCAAAATAAAGGCACTTTTAGGCCTGCAAGAACTCAGGAAGTTTATTTCCCATGCATCCATTCAAAAAAATCCATGTGAGGACAAAAAAAGCATAAGAAAGAATCTAAAAGTGAGAAGAAACAAGTAGGATGAGCTAACAAAAGAACCACTGCAGATATATTGTACATCAAGACAGTAAGTAAATTTTTCCAGATTAGAACAAGAAGTCAGAGGTCTGTGAGGAAAATCACTAGTCACAAGGAGAATTCCATTACATAAATGTCTGTTTGAGAGCCAGAAAGTTCTTAAAGTTGAAATGAAGACATTCATTTCCTTTGTAAAGCAAAAAATGAAAGGCAATAGAAATACAGGAAAAAAATAAGATTATAAAAGAAAGCCATTGTGCAAACGATGCAAACTAAAATGTGATATATTTTGAGTCACAATTGACTGGCTTTGGAGAAAAGAAAAAAGGGAATCCATTTGCCATTAGCACTTAGAACATTCTCTTTCTGAGTGCCATTATTATTTGTTGAATACATTGGTTCAGTTGCTTGGTTTTGCAGGAAGCATTATACTGCAAATATTTGTATACACATACTATTATGACTGTTGTATCATGGCTTTAAAATTTAAGAATCAATCTATGATCAAAAAACAGAAGGCAAGTATACCTACAGAACAGAATGTAAGTACTAGTAGCCTCAATGGGATTAAAGAAATGACAGCTGACAGAAGGCAAAAGTGAGAAGAGGTAGAGGGAGGTCTTCCTAAGTTTCTCATCTCATATAGTAGAATCAAGAGATACTGTTTGTTTATATATGATCAGGAATAGAGGTTTAATTATATACTTTAAATTATTAAAGCAATCAGCATAACAATTAAAAATAATTCTGTAACTAACACATTTGGGATGTACAGGGGTAATGGAAGTGAGAGGTATGTATGTGCACAAAATCTGACAAATTAAAAAAATAAATATTATACTCTAGCAATATGTTCTAAAACAAGAGGAAAACTTTTAAAACAATGCAAAATTAACAGTGATGATCTTTAAGGCTTGGGCTTGGGAGTAGGAGTGGAAGTTTTACTCTAAATTCTTCTATAGTGTTTGTTTTTGTTTTCATTTTACTACGTGCACACTTTACTTATACTACAAAATTAAGAGCTTTTGAAAGATAACAGTGAAAAGACTGTGGTTTCCATGCTCCAAGATAATTCCCAACGATCCCTACTTCCTGGTATTCATACCGGTGTGTAATCATAGTATCTCATTTCTAAAATTAAGCTATAAAAGACTACGGCCGTTATCTTGGACGCTCTCTCTTACTCAAGAGCTCTGTCTCTCAGATTGCTCATTCTGTGGAAACCATGTTGCAAACAGGCCTGTGAAGAGGCACATGTGGTGGGAATTGAAGTCTCCTGACAATAGTCACATGTGTGAGCTGGCCGCAGCCCTCCCAGCCCCAGTCAACTTTTCAGGCACCATAGACCCTGCTAGTCATTTGTCTGCAACCTCATGAGAGACTCTGAACCAGAACTACCCAACTAAGCTACTCCCAGGTTCTTACCCTCAGAAACTATGTGAGATCATAAATGTTTGTTATTTAAGCTTCTGAGTCTGGGATGATTCGTTACACAACTATAGATAACTAATACAGACTGCTGCTCTGGGGAAATAAAAGCAACATGAAAACCACCACTGAATGGATCCAAAACTAAAATTAGGAGCTAAGAAAACTGGGTTATAATCTCAGGGAGCCCTGGCTAACAATATTACTGGTATACTAACCAGGCTTTCTGTAACTGTGAGTCTAACCTGCTGCCTCAAACTCAGTATAACCCAAAGTCAGCACATGAGCTTGCATCTCTCCTGTGGTCCTCTGTTTCTTTTCATGGGCCCACCATTCTCCCTTTCCTTAAGGTTGGCATGTCTTTGTCTGGGTCATCTCAAAAGCAGAGCCTGAGACAGTGGCTTCCAATGGAGTACTTATTTGGTAATGGAACCCCAAGAGTCAGAAGCGAGGGACAGGGAGAATGGAACATGAAAGAAAGGAAAGCCAAGGCAAGAATATGATATCAAACGCGCCAGCACTGAAGACTGCTGAATGCTCCATCTCCTTATGAAATTTGTCTCAGGACTCTCCACCAGGGCAAGGAAAAGGAAGCATTTATGTATTGGTTCCCAGCCTGCACTGGACAAGGGTAGCGCCATGGGCCATTACCTCCCCAATACTTGCCAATTATGAATATTGAGTGTGAAGCAAGTTCTCAAGAGCACAGAAGCCCCAGGGCAGGAGGCAAGAAGCATACTGTTCCAACTAAGAATACTGTCACAACTATGTGATGATATTGTGAGCCATTGATTGTACACCATACACAGAATGTTTTTATGTTAAGAATGTTCATGTTTGTATGTTATTTTTGTTTGATAATACAAAATAAATTAAATTTTTAAAAAAAAGAGTGCTGTCAGTTTTTGAAATTGCTCAAAACCAAAAGGACCTTTGGTACAAAATTTATATTTTGACTAGTGCATTTCTTAATATAATTTATGTGGACAGCTTAATTGAACATCATAAGTATATAGAACCTTGAGTAGGGCATGAGCTTTTGTAGGATTGTCCAGAGTGGTGCCCTGATAAATCTCAGAGTGATTTGAGCAGTGAATAAAAAAGTATTTGCTAAAAGTTTCCTTTGGGGAATAGTGAGAAAGGGGGAAAATTCAACTTTCCCAAGTGGAGAATTCTTGATATGCTCACAAGCAGCAGGGACAACCAAAGCAATAGGCTGGGCCCCAGTCTTGGGGTTTGTTCATATGAAACTTAACCCTGCAAAGGATAGATAAGCCTACTTAAAATTAGGCCTAAGAGTCACCCCCAAGAGAACCTCTTTTGTTGCTCAGTTGTGGCCTCTCTCAGCCAACACAACAAGCAAACTCACTGCCCTCCCACTCTCTATGTGGGACATGACTCCCAGGGGTGTGGACCTTACTGGCAATGTGAGACAGAAATCCTGGAATGAGCTGGGACTCAGCACCAAGGGATTGAGAAAACCTTCTCGACCAAAAGGGGGAAGAGAGAAAGGAGACAAAATAAAGTGGCAATGGCTGAGAGATGCCAAACAGGGTCAAGAGGTTATCCCAGGGGTTATTCTTACACATTAAATAGATATCACCTTTTTAATTAAGGTGTAACAGAGAGGCTGGAGAGAACTGCCTGAAAATGTAGAACTGTATTCCAGTAGCCATGTTTCTTGAAAATCGTTGTATAATGATACAGCTTTCACAATGTGATTTGTGATTGTGAAAACCTTGTGCCTGATTGTTTCTTTTATCTACCTTATGGACAGATGAGTAAAACATATGGATTAAAAATAAATAAATAATAGGGGGAACAAATGTTAAAATAAATTTAGTAGATTGAAATGGTAGTGATCAATGAAAGGGAAGGGTAAGGAGTATGGTATATATGAATTTTTTTCTGTTTTCTTTTTATTTCTTTTTCTGAATTGATGCCAATGTTCTAAGAAATGATCATGATGAATATGCAACTATGTGATGATATTGTGAATTACTGATCATATCTGTAGAATGGAATGATCATATAGTAAGAATGTTTGTGTTTGTATGTTGGTATGTTTAATAAATAAAATAAATTAAAAAAGAAAATACAACCTGGTTGCCAAGGCTCTGGTTAGAATAAGAGGTGAGGCCAATAGGATTTGAAGTTCTGAACAAAACATGTCCAATACAGTTGTGCCAGTTTGAAAGCATTGTGTACCCCAGAAAAGCCACGTTCTTTAATCCTCATTCAATATTGCTGGGAGGGATCTCTGTGATCGCTCCCATGGAGATGTGACCCACCCAGTTGTGGGTGGTAACTTTTGATTAGATGGTTTCCATGAAGATGTGTCTCCACCCATTCAAGGTGGAGTTATTTACTGGAGCCTTTTAAGAGGGAACCCTTTTGGAAAAAGCTTCAGAGCCAACAGAGTCCTCACAGCCAGATAATTTTGGAAATGCAGAAGGAAAATACCCACAAGGAAGAGTTATAAAACAAGGAGAGAAAGCTAGCAGACATCGCCATGTGCCTTCTCAGCTTAGAGAGAAACCCCGAACTTCATCAGCTCTTTCTTTGGAGTTAAGGTATCTCTCTCTGGATGCCTTTGGACATTTTCATGGCCTTAGAACTATAAAGTTCTAAGTTGCAACTTAATAATTCTCTTTTTAAAGCCATTCTGTTTCTGGTATATTGCGTTGCAGCAGCTTTAACAAACTAAAATAACAGCCTACATCCAAAGATTTCCAAATCTTTTCCAGTTAACACACATGCATCTCTCCCATCTCCACCCCTTTTATCCATTTTCACAGTCCCTACTTTATCCTAGCCTTCACTGCATTCTTGTAAAAGTCACTCATCTGGGGTTTATCTAAGAGCAGACATTCAAGTATCATAACTCCCAGTGTTACTTCTCTCTAATCAAACAATCCAGTTTTGGGCCATAGAAGAACTCTAGATCAGGAAGTAACAATTGTTGTACCTCCCAGCTCACCTCTGTAAAAAGCCCAGAGAATGATTGTTTGCTGCACCAGGAAGAGGGCTGCATAGAATTTCAGACTGGAAATCTGGAATTCTGTGCAGATGTTTTTTCACCCCCTCTGTGACACCATGGGTGATACTATTACACACTATGGAATCAGGAAAGGAGGCTAAGGTGAATTCTTGTAAATTGGAGAATATCTTTCAATACTATTTACTATAATTTTTAAAAGCATTTCAACACTTTCAAAAATAATCTATTTCATAACTTCACAGCTAACTGACTCCTCCATATGTTGTACCTTGCCTGGGGAAATTCATCCCCTTGCATATTTTATGAATTAAAACATTACATGTTAATGATAGATTTTTTTTTTATTTCCTTGACATGTTTTGGCTTGATCTGTTCCTATATTACTAACATGGCCAATGAATGTACAGAAACTAGATTCTGGTTGCAAGGAGAGTTGTTCTATGCATACTACAAACCTAGTGTACTTTAATTACTTGTAATTGGTTGTATTGTAAACTCAAATCTGTTTAATTACTTTTAATTAGCTTCATTCTATAAACGAAGGAGTCAGTTGTTACATGCTGCCTTGTTACACTGATGGAGAACACCTGGAATGGATAATTAGTTCCTCCAACAACAAATTAACTAGAACTATGAGCTGTCACTAATAATTATTTCACCCCCTTCCTGGAAGTAGTCTCAGATTAAGATCATAACATAAAATCAGAATAAAGGCAAGTTGACTCTTTAAAATAATAATAATGGCAATATGTTTCTTTTCACCAATTTATTGCAACTGCTTCCCTAAAGGGATGTATGAGTGTGTGTGAATATTTAGCCATATATATATATGCACATTCATATATCCATACACATATGCATATATATGTGTGTATGTACACATACGATTTACATACTTAAGTCATTATCTTTTAGAAACCAAACTAGAACATAAAACAAGTTTACCTGCACTTTTTTTTTTTTTTACTTGTACATTTAGTAAAGATTTGCTCAGGGTCAGACTAAACCACCAAGGAGTCATTTTTCCCACAACCTTACGAAGAACATTTATTTTTCCTTTCTGTGAGTGAGCGTCCTTGGAAACACAAACGTCCTTTCTGGGTAAATTCTGTCCGCTGAAAGTCCATAGAGGGAAAGCTTACATTATAATGTGAAATGGAAAATGCAGGGCACAAAATTGGATCGACAGCACAATTCCAACTATATAAACAATATACTGAAAAAAAAAGGAAAGCAATATGCCAAAATGACAGTGCATGTTTCTGGGTGGCTTTTCATTTTTTCTCCATTTATAGTTTCCAAATCTTTATATAACATTCTTGTATTAATTTTATAGTTGAAAAACTCAACTTTTAAAAAATCCATGGAAACCTTGATTATAAAGAAACTCATTAAAAAGCCACATTCACTGGACAGCAGATGCCAAGGTTGTTGCGAAGAATTATTTTTTACTTCAGGGTGGAAAACTGAATTTGTTTCGCAAGACTTTAGTTTGAGAAAAGCAGCTGTGGAAGCTGAAAACTTATTGGAAAGCTACACAAAAATAATAAGTGGGCTTTGAGCTACTGCAGTACGTACTTTTTAGCAATGTTGGTGTAATCTCTTATTGGTGAAAGTCTTTGGAGTTGATAAAGAGCTTTTACATCAGAATGTACTCTAATAAGATTTGGTTTAAGACCCAGAAAACCTCAGTATGAGTTTGGTCTCAATCTATGGGAGGTTAAAATGAACTTAAAGGCTTTGTAAACTGGAAAATGCTATAAAAATGTTATTGTGAGAGACACTGTGATATAGATGAGAAGTTGTTTTGATTTTATTTTACAAGTGAGAGAAAATGAGAGACTCAGAAATTTTTTCAGCACTATTTGTAATAGAAGAAAAAACTTGAAACAACATAAATATACATCATTGAGAGAATGGGCAAATAAGTTACAAAAATGAGGCAAGATGGCCACATAGTGAGGTGTGGAATTTAGTTCATCTTCCAGAGCAGGTAATAAATAGCCAGGAACAGTACAGAACAACTGCTGGGGGGAATTTCAGTGACCAGACACACAGCGTGCACTAACCTGGGCCAGGTGGAATGGCTGAGATCCCACACAGAACTCTATGTCCCTCAAGCCATGGAGGTCGGTGCCCCTTCCCCACAGGCATGACAGACTGGGTCCCCAAGGGGAAAGGAAGCAGACTTTAGAAGCAACAAGGGCTTAGCTCAACCAAGCTCCAGTTACAGAATGAACCATTTCTGACTACTAAAAAAACAAGCCCCCAGCACAGATAAACCTGGAATAAGCAAAGCACTAAAGGAGATAGGAGTTTCTGCCCTGACAGAGAAGGGGTGGAGCTGATAAAAAAAAAAAAAAAAAACAGTTTTTTTGGGTTGGACAGCACAAAATACTGGAAAAGGGCTGGATCCCAAGAAAAGGGGGCATATAGAGCCTGGAAATACATAAATTATAAAAATGAACAAACTAGGGCTACATAGATTAACATGTATGAACTTCACAAACACAATTTTGAACCAAAAAGTTTAGATGTAGAAAAATATAGAATATGTTGCCATGTTTAAAAACATCTAAACAATATTCTACATGTAATTTTTAGTGAAAATATAAAATCCATGGGAATGTAAATGCCAAATCAGAATTATGGTGGCCTGTGGGAGTTAGGGAAAAGAATTCAGTAGGGTTTCACGTTTCATTTCTTAGGCCGAGAGGTGAGTGCACTGACAGATGTTCATTGTATTATATTCCATACACCTTCTACATATCTGAAATACTTCATAATATAACTATTATTGATCACTTACTACATATCTTGCATTATGCTGTTCTCCATCCTTGTTGCCATTTAATCCTCACAAAAGCCCTATAAGGAAGGCCTTGCTATCCCCATTTTATATGTCATATCTAATTTTTCTTCTTTTTACCTTTACTCATAGTCTTCATTTCTGCACTCTTCTCCACACCTCTCTCTCCTGTCTTTTCCTATCTATCTCTAGTGTTCCCTTTAGTATTTCTTGCAGAGCTAGTCCTTTGGTCATAAATTCTCTGTGATTTTTTTGTCTGAAAATGTTTTAATTTCCCCCTCATTTTTGAAGGACAAATTTGCTGGATATAGAATTCTTGGTTGGCAGTTTTTCTCTTTTAGCAATTTAAATTCATGCACTTCATGTTGTCATCAACTCCTTGAGTCCCTGCTCATATTTTTCCACTCTTTTTGCTGTATTTTTTTTTGCTTGTCATATTTCAGATGTCCCATCTTCCAGTTCACTAATCCTATCTTCTGCCTCTTGAAATGTAACATTGTAGGTTTCCTTTTTTTTTCATCTCTTCTACTGTGCCTTTCATTCCCACAAGTTCTATGATTTATTTTTTCAGACTTTAGATTTCTCCTTTTTATTTGTTCCTTGCCTTCTTTATATCTTCCCTCAATTCATTGATTTGATTTTTGATGAGGTTTTCCATGTCTGTTCGAATATCCTGAAGTAATTGTTTCAACTCCTGTATCTCATTTGAATTGTTGGTTTGTTCCTTTGACTGGGCCATATCTTCAACTTTCCTAGTATGAGTCGTTATTTTTTGCTGGCATCTAGACATTTAATTTCCTTAATTAATTTATTCTGGAGATTGTTTTCACTTTTTTTACATAGAATTTTCTTGCTGGATGACTTTGTTGTCTATCTGTTCTTTGACATTCAGTTCAGCTTACTCTAGACCTCTAGCTTAGGTTTTGTTTAAAAGATCAGAATTTTTCAGTTCTTGTTTCTTGCCCTGCCTGTATGGTATCTTTTTTTTCACCCCTCTTAGGAGGGTCTACTTAGGTATTATAGACCCCAGTGAGATTTTCCCAGACCAAACTGGCCTCCTATCAGGAGGAAAGAGTCACCTGCATCAGTTTTCCCTGAGGGTGAGACCCAGCAGGTTGAAAGGCTTTCCTATGAAGTATCTGTACTCTGTTTTTCCTATCCTACCCAGTATGTGGCATTTGTCTGCCTACAGGTCCCACCAGCATAAGGTGATGTAGTACCTTTAACTTCAGCAGACTCTTCCTGCTGAGGGTGTGATTGAGACAGAGGTGAAATTGTAGTCTGGCTTTTATTGCTTCACTTTTCCAGACTCTGGGGTCTGACTTCCTTGAGTGAGGGAATCCACCTGAGCTGGGCCCCACCCCTCTCCTAAAAAAGGCACAGCCTCCAGACTAGCTCTCAGATAAGCTTAATTCCACCCTTGCATAGGGCAATTGGAGCCTGAGAAGCCTTGCAGTTGTATTCAAAGAGTAGTCAAGCCATAGAAACACAGCTAAAAAAAAGAAAATGAAAATCCTTTTCAGAGCAGGACTCCTATACTTTGGGTTTGCCAATCAAGAGCTTAAGTTGGTATGTTGTTTTATGTATCTCCAGGTCCCTCCTTTCCTTCAGGGTCCTGACCCTTTGAAGTATTATGTGCTGTGCAATCCAAAAAAAACCCTCTGTTTTGTTTTGTTTTTTCTCTTTCCCCATCAGCCCTGCCCCCTCTGCACCAGGGCAAAAGCCAGCAGCCTCACCTTTTATTCGAGGTTCAGCTGAGCTGGGGGCCTATTTTTACTAGTCAGCATTTGTTCATTAATTCCACAATTGGAGTTTGGTTATGCTCAGCCCCTTGCTGTTAGTAAAGTCTCTTTCCTTTCCCTTCTAGGAAGCAGCCTGTCGGGGAGGGGTGCCAGCAACCATGGCTTGGAGGACTCACAGTTCTAGGTGGGTTTGCAGCCAGTCCAGCTGGTCCAGACTGGTGTATGCTGTGTGTACAGTCACTAATGTGGCCCCAGCAGTTGTTCTGTACTGTTCCTGGCTATTTACTAGCTACTCTGGAGGACGAACTAAATCCCACACCTCACTAAGCTGCCATCTTGGATGCACCTCTGCTTGTCCCCATTTTAATTGGTGAGGATGCCACACAGGCCCCTTATATCACATGCCCAAGGTCACTCAAGTGGTATGTGACAGAGGAAGGCCTAGGATTTGTTTCCATCCCACAGCACTGCTCCCAAGGGTCTTTTTTTTTAATAAAGGGAATTTATTAAGTCATAAGGTTACAGTTCTAACACTGTGAAAATGTCCAAATTAACGCATCAACAAGAGGTACCTTCACTGAAGAAAGACTGATGCTGTCTGGAGCACTTCTGTCAATTTGGAAGACATGTGGCTGGTGTCTGCTGGGGTCTTTGGCTTCTATACACCTCTGTCAGCTCAGAAGGCACATGGTAATGTCTGCTAGCTTCTTCTCCAGGCTTCTGGTTTCAAAGAACTTCCCCGGGTTCCTAAAGATCTTAAACACCAAGGATTCAGTAACCCAAGCGCAGGACTGGGAAGAGGCATTAGAATAGAACTACAACAGAACACCCTTTCCCTTGTAAGCATCTAATTCTGATTTTCCCTCCTTGAGCATATGCTTAGATGGTTTGTTGGAAATACCACCTTAGAAAGAGTTATAGCTATTTTTTCTAGTTAATGAACTATTGTCTTTTCAACAGAGGAGAAGGAAAACCTTAATGCCGCAGCTCCAATTTAATACTCAATTTTCCATAACCTCAGGCAGGGATTCCTGCCAAGGAACCCACACACTTTAGTCAGGTCTTCTCTTAGGAAGTGATTATTTTTGCATGATGCTAGTCTTCTCACCTCTCAGTTAAGACCTTTCCCACATTGCAACCTGTTTGTGGTTTCATTCTTTGTCATTTTTAATGTTTAAATGTTGTTTAAGTGGGCAGAATGAATGATTGGCATTGAGCAGGAATGTGTAGACTGAGTGACATAAATGCTAAGTACTTGTTTCAGTTCATGGATTTTATGAGATTTTATAAATCTCAGCCTCCTGGATTTTATTTCACTTATAAGAACAACAGATTCTAATGGGCTGTTATCATTGTGCTGGTTTGAAATGATGTATGTCCCCTAGAAAAGCCATGTTTTAATCCTAATCCCATTTTGTAAAGGAAGCCATTTCTTCTAATCCCTTTTCAGTATTGTATGTTTGAAACTGTAATTAGATCATCTCCCTGGAGATGTGATTCAATCAAGAGTGGTTGTTAAACTGGATTAGGTAGAGGTGTGTCTCTACCCATTTGGGCAGGTCTTGATTAGTTTCTGGAGTCCTATAAAAGAGGAAACATTTTGGAGAAAGAGTGAGATTCAAACAGAGCAGAGCAGAACGACATAGCCACGAGAAGCAGAGTCTACCAGCCAGCAACCTTTGGAGATGAAGAAGGAAAATGTCTCCCAGGGAGCTTCATGAAACAAGAAGCCAGGAGAAGAAGCTAGCAGATGATACCATGTTTGCCATGTGCCCTTCCAGATGAGAGAGGAACCCTGACCGTGTTCACCATGTGCCTTCTCACTTGAGAGAGAACCCTGAACTTCATTGGCCTTCTTGAACCAAGGTATCTTTCCCTGGATGCCTTTGATTGGACATTTCTATAGACTCGTTTTAATTGGGATATTTTCTCGGCCTTAGAACTATAAACTAGCAGGTCATTAAATTCCCCTTTTTTAAAAGCCATTCTGTTTCTGGTATATTGCATTCCAGCAGCTAGCAAACTAGAACAATCATAAAGCCAGAGTTTCTGCAGATTTGGAAAATTCTTAGTGTTCCCCATCAATGAATTCACCACTTTGGGCCAGCAATAGGCTGCCACTTGCAAGATGAAAGAGCAGAGTCTTCATTTTACTATTCCTGCAGTGTTACAATCTAGAGGCAGTATGGTGTAAAGAACAGGACTCTGTTCTGGGAACTAGGAGACCTGGGTTCTAGTTCTAGATATGTCTTCTAAACATATTTCCTCAGTTCATTTGTTGCTGAAATGATAGGGCTGAGGTCAGTGAACTCTAAAGTTCTATCCAGCTCTAATTCTCTGCTTCCACAATGTCATGTCAGAAGGTGTCTATCTCATCGCAACACAGATCTGTCAGTGGAAATGCTCTTGGCTTTCTCCCTATGGTTAAATAATTGCAAGAATTGTGGCCTGAAGATAGGTATGTCATCCTCAGGAATCTCTGATTGTCAAGGGTCCTCAGGAATCTTGTTGTGTGGCTAAGAACTAGGATGAGGACTTATGACCTTCTGAGACCTAAATGGGACCAGTAGAAGACACAGTAAGTGGTCAAAATAACTAATGTCAGAACAGACTGCTGACCTGCAAGGTCACTGAATGTTCAACAAGACATGGGTTGGGAGAGGCTCCTCATACGACTGGACTTTTCAGGACAAAATTAAAAGCAGGAAGAGAGACAGGGGTGAGGTTACTGGGTTAGAAATGTAGTCAAGACATGGAACAATCAATGCCTTAAAGAAGTCCCTGAGGAGAGGTTTCTCTTTTGGAGTCCAGGCCACATGAGACTTTCATTTCACAATCCTTGGCTGTCCCAGTGAACTCAGCTGTCTCTTCTGCCCTGGGGGTCTCACAGCTTTCATGCCTGGCTTGTTTCTCATGGGAAAACCATCCTATTGCAAAAAGCATGTACCAGTACCATTTCTTGATCACCTGCAGGGCGACAGTATTGGGTGTTTGTACATGCTATTTCTAAATCCCCAGTACTCCCAACACTAATTTCAATAGTGTTCTGTAGCATCATTACAGAAAAGGAAACTGAATCTTAGAGAGTAAGTAAATCTCCATTCTCTCCCCTTGGTCTCTGTGGCTCTGCCCAAAATGACCTTTTCAGCCCACCTCTGGTCCTGTTTTTCTTTGAGGAAAAGATTGGGATGCCACCTCCTTTTTTGTGCAGCCCCCTAACTCCTGCTGAGAATTCATCTTTTTTCCCTCTGTGCATCCATATCACTTTCAGACCTCTCATGGCTACTCATTGTGTTGCAAACTCAGAACTTTTCATCAAACCATTTGTTCAAATCACTAAAAATAATTTTAACAAACCCCAAAATGTACATTTGTTTATAAATTATGCATCTATTACTGGATTACTGTATTACACAGGGTAAAAAACATGTATAGAAAAAAAGTCATGTTTAAAAGGTGTAAAAATGTCATAAACAACATGTTTCAAGTAAGTTTCATTTAATAGTAGTATGATTATTTTACCATTAGTCAGATATTTTAAATTAGTAATTATTAAAACAAACAATTACATAGATGAACTAAACAATCAAATATTTATTTTTTTAGTGAGAATAATGAGACTGTATGTTTCACTACTGAAAATCTGGGGAAAAGATTTAGTGATATGCCAATTAGACACTCTGGTTCTCATTCTAATTTTATTTTTAATTCTAATCTGTTAAATCCAATATTTGGTTTTGATATCTGTCATAACTGGTAAAAAAATAATAATAATAACACACAAAAATCTATCAAGCCAAATGGAAGGAGTGTATCATTGACTATACTTATGGAATTGTTGAACTCAATTTTCAATTCCATAAATCACACTTGAAAATAATTTTTTAAAATTTTCCTTGTAAATTTCATCTTATTCTACAAAGGTTCCATGCACTAGGGTAATTTTCTAGAAACCTACAATCTCCAGATGGGTCCCTGGACCAGTTAAGCCCTGAAATACAGGAGGCCAGCTTTTCCAGAACACCAACTAGTCTCATCCCTCTATCCCATATTATCAACAGCCACTTCCAACATGAAAAAGTTAGAGTGGGCATAGCCCAAATACCCCTAAAGAGTGGGAGAAAGATCAAAGATGATGGTGGAGTTATACAGAGAAGGTAGGGTTTAACAAATGAGGGTGATTGTTGAATCATTATATTGATATTTCTTCTAGTCTCCAGTATCTTAGAGCAGCTGGAAGTAAAAACCTAAAATTGTGAAATTGTAACCCATACCAAACTCTGAAATATGCTCTACAACTAATTGTTGTGGTGTGCTTTGAAATTTTTTGAAATTTGTTGTTTCTTTAATATATGTTATTTTTCGCAAAAAAATAAAAAAACAAACAAGAAGAATCGTGTTTTGTAGGATGTTGGCTTGAAGATTGATCGCAAGATTTTTTTGGTAATTTACATATGTAAAGTATGCAGGAAGTGTTTTTTAAAGAAAAAGAGTACTTTTTCCCCTAAAGTAAAATAACTGATTGTTGCAGAGTGAGAGTGCTGGTTTGAAAGGATGTATGTACCCTAGAAAAGCCATGTTTTAATCCTAATCCCATTTTGTAAAGGCAGCCATTTCTTCTAATCCCTATTCAGTACTGTATGTTTGAGTCTGTAATTAGATCATCTCCCTGGAGAGATATGACTCAATCAAGAGTGGTTGTTAAACTGGATTAGGTGGAGACATGTGGTCTTGATTAGTTTATTGGAATCCTATAAAAGAGAACGACAAGAGAGAGAGCCAAAAAATTTGGAGAGAGCAGAGAACACCACAGCATCACAAAGCAGAGAGTCCACCAGCCAGTTTTGGAGATGAACAAGGAAAATGCCTCCCAGGGAGCTGGAGAGGAAGCTTACAGGTGACACCATGTTTGCCATGTGTCCTTCCAGCCAAGAGGAAATCCTGACCATATTTGCCATATGCCTTTCCACTTGAGAGAGAAACCCTGAACTTCATTGGCCTTCTTGAAGCAAGATATCTTTCCCTGGATGCCTTAGATTGGACATTTCTATAGACTTGTTTTAACTGGGACATGTTCTCAGCCTTAGAACTGTAAACTAGCAAGTTATTAAATTCCCCTTTTAAAAAGCCATTCCATTTCCTGGTATATTGTATACCAGCAGCTAGCAAACTAGAACAGTGAGAAACAGTAGGACAAAATGGATGGATATAGAAAGCTGTAGAAGTTTTGTTGGAAGTGAATTTTATTGGTTGTGGTTAAGGCTGGCTAAGATTTTATAGTTTTATAAGATTTTTAATAGTTTTCTTAGATGTATATCATGCAAAACATGAATTTGGTTTTCACTCTGTTGAAATGACATTGTTTTCTTGGATTATTTGTTTGCTCTTAGTGAGAAGCTATTAAAGTTTGCTAACCATCTGAATAATCTGCCTAGATGTCAAAGATTCTATGTCTTATCAGGCCAGTATACTTATTTATATGTATGTTGACCATCTTCTTCCTTATTGTTTTAGCCAATACCTCCTCACTTCAAAAAAAAGTATGTCTTTTTGAAATCATGTTAATTCTTGATTTTTTGAAAGCTGCCGGAATGTGATATACATAAAGTAGAATGGCTTTTATAAAGGGGAATTTGTTAAGCTGCAAGTTTACAGTTCTAAGGCTGTGAAAATGTCCAAATTAAGGCAAGTCTATGAAAATGTCCAATTTAAGGTATCCAGGGAAAGATACCTTGGTTTAGGGAGGCCAGTGACATTCAGGGTTTCTCTCTAAACTAGAAAGGCACATGGTGAGGTCTGCTAGCATTCTCTTCAATGGCTTCCCTGGAGCTCTGTCCATTCTATGGCTCTGTCAGTTCTGGTGGCTCTCATGGCTCTCAAACTTTTTTCCAAAATGGTTCCTTCTTAAAGGGCTCTAGTAAGCAACCCCACCTTGAATGGGTGGAGACAATATATCTCCATGGAAATTATCTAGTCAAAAGTTACCACCCACAATTGGGTGGGTCACAGCTCCATGGAACAATCAAAGAGATCCTACTCAGCAATATTGAAATGAGGATTAAAGAACTTGGCTTTTCTGGGGTACACAACAGATTCAAACCAGCACATTCCACCCTTTGGACCCCAAAAAGACATGTTCTTTACAAATGCAAAATACATGCATTCCATAACAATATCAGAAATCCTTAAACCATTTCAGTAACAATACAAATACAATACAAAGTCAGAAACAGTACAAAATCTCATCAAAGTCAGCTACAGGCATGGTTGTCCTGAGGCAAAATTCTCCTCTGGTTCTGGACCTGTAAAACTCAACAAGTTATTTGCTGCCAACATACAAAGGAGGGACAATCATAGGACACATATACCCATTTCCATAGGAAGAAATTGGAAGGAAAACAGGGGTCATTGGACCCAAGCAGTTTTGAGAACTGCTGGCAAATTCCATCAGATTTCAAAGTCTGAGAATCATTTATCTCTGGGTCTTTAGAAAGCAGGCAGTCCCACACTCTCTAAGAGCCTACATAGCAGCTTGCCTCTCTCTGAATGCAACCTTGGGGGATATTGGGGAGACCACCTTTTTCTCGGCTTCACCCTCTCCAAACATTGGGGCTGCATCTGGGCTCTCTGCCATCTCTAGGGCACATGCTCAACCCCTCTAAACAATGGAGTGGCAACCAGGCTCTCCCCAGTCACCAAGGAATGTGCTTCACCCCCTCCAAAGCCTTAGGTGGCATAATTCTTCCACTGTGATAAGGTGGAAGGCCCCCTCTTGGCCTTCCAGTCAAACTCACCTTCTCCAGGTGCTTGGGTAGGTCTGTTCTCCTGGCCCATGGTTTCCTGACTTCAGACCTTAGCTTCCATAGTTCTGCCTCTGAAGTTATTGTCCCTCCAATGTGTCCCTTTTCTTCCCCTCTTAGTCCAGATTGGCAGTGGTTCTGTTTATACAGATCCCACAACACTCTTGTTGGCTTTCTATGTAATAGGCAAGGATCATGCCCATCAGACACAAGGAGTTTCCACAAATCCTTCCTGGATAACTCCATCACCAATTCTGCCTTTTTCTGAAATGGGGGACTGGTTCCATGTTTGGTTAAATCCTCACGTGGGGCACTGTTCTTTGGAAGCCCAGAATTTTCCAGACCACCAATTTCTGGCACACCAAGAGTTCAGCGCTCACCTTATCTCTTTCCTGTCACATTTCACTATAAGCTGCAAGGAGAAACCAGGCAGTGCTTTCCACATTTAATTTGAAAATCTCTTCTGCTAAATATCTAAGTTCATGGCTTTTAAAATCTGCCTTCCTTCTAAAACCAGTGGTCAATTTTGCTAGTTTCTTTGCCATTTTAAAGCAAGGGCCTCCTTCCTGTCAGTTTGCAATAACATGTGCATCATTTCTGTCTAAGACCTTAGCAGAAGTATTTTTAGAGTACACATTTTTGCCACTAATCTCTTCAAAGCATTCTAGGTATTCTCTACTGAGCTCCTCAAAATTCTGTTAGAATCTTCCCCTTATCCATTCAAAAAGCCATTCCAACATGTTTGGTACTTACAAACTGCAGTACCACACTTCTCTGGTACCAAAACCTGCTCTAGTTAGTAAACT
Source organism: Myrmecophaga tridactyla (assembly GCA_004026745.1). NCBI lineage: Eukaryota > Metazoa > Chordata > Mammalia > Pilosa > Myrmecophagidae > Myrmecophaga > Myrmecophaga tridactyla. Next base: position 39,064 of record PVIY010007225.1, on the reverse strand, counting down.
GCCAGAATGCGATATACATAAAATGGAATGGCTTTTAAAAAAAGGAATTTATTAAGCTCCAAGTTTACAGTTCTAAGGCTGTGAAAATGTCCAATTTAAGGCATCCAGAGAAAGATATCTTGGTTCCAGAAGGCCAATGATGTTCAAGGTTTTTCTCTCTCAACTGGAAAGGCACGTGGTAAGATCTGCTAGCTTTCTCTTCAATGGCTTCCCCGGAGCCCTGTCCATTCTGTAGCTCTGTTGGTTCTGGTGGCTCTCAAGTCTCTCAAGCTTTTTCCAAAATGGTTCCCTCTTAAAGGGCTCCAGTAAGCAACCCTAACTTGAACGGATGGAGACACATCTCCATGGAAACCATCTAGTCAAAAGTTACCACCCACAATCGGGTGGGTCACATCTCCATGGGAACAATCAAAGAGATTCTACCTAGCGATATTGACTTAGATTAAAGAATTTGGCTTTTCTGAAGTACACAACAGATTCAAACAGCACAACTCCTCTATTTACTTTCAAACTTTTAAGTCACCTTGATTAAATAAAAAAATTTAAAAAAAATTCATCTTCTTGATGTCTAGCAGTCTTCTCCAAACTAAATGGAAAGTGCCAAAATATGTATTTTTAACAAATGTACTCAATACTTTCTGAAATTCTTCATTTCAGTGGTTAGTGCACAGTTTAGAAAATCTTGTTTCCAAGTTGAAGTGTGCAGATATGAGTATTTTTAATAGCTTATAGTTAAGTTATTTTAGCACCAAACCATATAATTATGGATACGTTTTCAAATATCTCTCTGTAGCATGAGTTTCTTTTACAAAACAGTTAGTTTCGCCTGAAAATGTAGCGCTGTGTTCCAGTAGCCATGTTTCTTGATGATGATTGTATAATGATATAGCTTTCACAGTGTGACTGTGTGATTGTGAAAACCTTGTCTGAAGCTCCTTTTATCTACCTTGTCAACAGATGAGAGGAACATATGGAATAAAAATAAATAATAGGGGGAACAAATGCTAAAATAGATTTAGTTTGAAATGCTAGTGATCAATGAAAGGGATCAGTAAGGGGTATGGCCTGTAAAATTTTTTTTTTCTGTTTGTTATATTTTTCTGTTGTCTTTTTATTTCTTTTTCTGAATTGATGCTAATGTTCTGGAAAATGATCATGATGATGAATATGCAACTATGTGATGATATGGTGAATTGCTGAGTGTATGTGTTGGGAATGTTTTTGTTTCTTGTAATTTTTTTTAATTAATAAAAAATTTTTTTAAAAAAACAGTTTCTCGTTATTTTAAAACAACTTTTAACTTGAAGAGACAGATTAAGCTGTCTTAGTCTTAGGAGATTTTTTTTTGATCTCCTGACTAGAGTATAACTGATAGTTACTTGTCTTCACACACATAACGACACAAATTTTGAGCACTTGTCTGTTTTATGAGAAAAATGCCTTACACCTCTAAGACTAAAAATTCTTAAATTTCCACAAGATAACCAGCAAATTTCTCTGTGGTACGAAAAATTTGCAAATGAATTCCCCATTTCATTACATTTACAGGTATTGTTTCTATAATGTTAACCTGAATGATATGTATTAGCACAGAATTTGCCACTAGGCATTATGTGCCAAAAGCAAATAGGGGTGAGGACACCATGCTCAACATTCTATGTTGGAGAATTCTCATTCATCTGTTGGAATTTCTCCCTGTTCTACAGATTATTATCAATATCTATATCAAACTTATTTCTCATAATTTAGATAACAGCATTAGGCTGTGGTCAGCTTAAGAGCAGAGACCAGGTATGCTGGTTTGAAACTGTTATGTACCCCAGAAAAACCAAGGTCTTTAATCCTTATTCAATATTGCTGGGTAGGATCATTTTTATTAAGTTATTTCCATGGAGACGTGACACATTCAATTGTGGATGGGAAGTTTTGATTAGGTGGTTTCCATGGAGATGTGTCTCCAACCATTGAAGATGGGCTTGCTTATTGGAGTCCTTTAAGAGGGAACTATTTTGGAAAAAAGCTTCAGCGCTGACACTGACAAGAGACCTCTGGAGATGCAGAAAGAAAAGGTCCCCAGGGAAGCCCTTTGAAATGAGAAGCCGGGAGAGAAAGCTAGCAGACGTAGTCATGTGCCTTCCTAGCTGACAGAAACCCTGGACATCATCAGCCCCTTCTTGAGTCAATATCTTTCTCTGGATGCCATAGTTTGGATATTTTTATCACCATAGAACTGTGTGCCAGTTTGAAAACATTATGTACTCCAGAAAAGCCACGTTTTAACCCTGACACAATCTTGTGGAGGGCAGCTATTTCTTTAAATTCTGAATCAGTATTGCTGGACAGAAACTTTTCATTAGATCCTCTCCACAGAGATATGACACACCCAAATGTAGGTGTGACCTTTTAATTAGATGGATAAGTGACTCCATCCATTCCAGGTGGGTCTTGACTAGTTTACTGGGTTCCTCTAAAGGAGGAAACATTTTAGAGAGAGTTAGAAATAGCTGAGCCTACAGAAATGACAGAGCCAACAGAGATAGCTGACACAGATGCTTACAGCCCAGCAGATGTCTCCACAAAATGTTAAGCAAGCTAGAACCTTGAGAGAGCCAAAGAAATCCCAGAGATGAAAACCAGCTCCAGAGAAGCAAAGTGAGGAACCCCACAGGAACAGAGGCTGAAAGCAATGGAGCCCAGGAGTAAGGGACCAGCAGATGCCAGCCACTGACTACCCAGCTGACAGAGTTTTTCCTGGCCCATCAATCTTCCTTGAAGTAAGGTATCTTTCCATGGATGCCTTAGTTTGGACAATTTTATAGGCTTAGAACTGTAAACTTGTAACTGATTAAATTCCCCCTTTTTAAAAGCCATTCCATTTCTGGCATATCATATTCCAGCAGGTTGCAAACCAAAACAAACTGTAAATTTGCAACTTAATAAGTTCCCTTTTTAACAGTCAACCCATTTCTGGTATGTTGCATTCCAGCAGCATTAGCAAACCAAAACACCAAGTTTTCGTCTCCTTTGTACTGCCTCTGCTGCCAGTACATAAGACAAGGGCTTGGGACATAATAGATACACACCTTAGTAAGGCTTATCAAATGAAGATGTTTAGGGCTTTGCTTTGGATGGTGTGACAGTCAACTATCCAGAAAGAGAGAGCTTACTCCAGATAGTCCAAATAAGGATTAATGAAAGGACTTATCATAGAGGTGATGTCAGGGTTTAGGAAACCAATAAGTAGTGGTGGGGCATGCAGAAATTAGCAATAGGGGGAAACAATTTCCTGCCAGTTGGACCTAGGAGAAAAGGGGCCCAATAGGAGCTGTTCTTGTGGAGGGGCCCATCTGCTGCCACAGTGTCAAAACAGGGAAGAAACAGGGAAGAAATGCCTCAACATGTTTCTCCTGTCTTGTGGTGCCTTCTGTTGACCAAATCTACCTGAAAAATAGCCAGTACTTGGACAAGGGGGATGTGGTCTGAAAAGTTCAGCCTCCTGGCTGAATGGGTAGAGGAAGCAAAATAAGTGGAGCAAATGGAGAACAACCAGTAAGATGAGAAGTCCCATCCTTTAACCTTTGTTTAGAATTTGATGATACAGGCCCTTGTGCATACCTAAATAACATTTTTCTCTTCTTTTGGGGTAAGGAGAGTCCTCTCTCTACTAAAACAGATAATTTCCATCCAACTACGGATTGCCTGTATCCACTGTGAATTATTCAATTATTCGTGCTTCACCCACCCAATTATAGCTATCCAGCCTGAGAACATAAATAATATAAGGCTGATGGACTTCTTTAAAATCTCTATTTTTTTCCTATTTGAATTTTACCTATCTAAGGAGAAACAACTATTTTATATTGGTTTTCAAAGAAGAATATTTATTAAAATATAGTGACTTTGAAGTCCCATCACATGCATGGATGTGTTCAACTCAATACCACAAACATTTCTTGCAGTTACCACCTGCACGGCATCAAGGGGAATTCAAAGATGACTAGCAAATGCTTTTCCCTGTCTCCCCAGAGTAGGGTACACAGGTATTAATAATTTAAGACAGAGAATGATAAATGTGTTCATGCAAATGAATTCTGGCAGAACTCTGACATGGCCTCAAGGAAGTGGAATTTATTAGAATCTGCAAGGGTAAATAGAACTTTAATGGGTGGGGTTTTTTAGAGATGGGTAGTTGGAGGGATACTTCAAGTGAAGAAGGAATAATTTTAGGTGAGCTTCTTTATCAGACCAAGGATGTGTAAAGTCATTGACTTTAACTTATAAAACCTCTAATAGAAAAAAAAAATGGTGGTAAATGCTAACTTCTGACAAATTTGAAATGTGGTATCTGGGTTAACTTAATAAATAAACATCTCTCACATCATAATTGCAACTAGGGCCCAGATTCAGTCCCTCATCTAAACACTCTCTGTGCCAAAGGCCTACATTCCAGAAGTAGTTTACAGATGGTTCAAAACAAGCAAGCAACTTCTAAAAACGCCTCCGACAAAGCATTTGCAAATGGTGCAAAGGAGGAGACTGGGCAATTTCATTTCAGTTCCATCTCCAGCTCAGCGCTCCTCCAGGGGGCAAAACTGGAAAAATAGAGGGTGAGAATTGAGTTTTCCGTGATGGTTGTTAATCGTGTCATAAGAATTTATGGGAGGGTAAAAAATCATCAAAGCCAAAGGGAGCTATTATAAAAATAGAGTCTCTTTTGATTTAAATTAAGTTTGTATTTTAAAGTCAATACTAAATGGACAAAAAATTAAAATAAAATAAATATAAAAACAAAAAATACTAAGTGGAGTGCTAAATACAATACCAGTAAAAGCGTAATTTTAAAAGATTCTCTTGAATTCTCTAGTTGTACTACTTGGAGTTTAAGGATAACAAACATCCTCCAGGAGCCTATGATGTAATTTTGATAATTGCATAGAACATAACTTTAAAAAGATGTAAAACTATACACAAGGCAACATAAGGTATCAGACCAGCAGTGCTGATAACCAGAGCCACAGAAATTCCATTTTTATTCCTGAGGATGTAATCATGAGGCTAGAGCTAGTTAAATGTAGGCAAGACACAAGTAAAGAGGCAGGGGAATAAGGAATTTCTGTAGAGGGACTAGCATGAGCAAAGATCAGAAATTCTCATGGCATTTTCAGGAAACGTGGGTCAGTGACGATGTGGGTCATATTCCTCCATTGGGAGGAATATGGCATGTGAAAAAAAAGTAAAACAGGCAGGAAGGAAGTTGCCTAGTCTGCTTGGGGAACACTAGAACATGGATGTGGAGAAGAATGCAAGAACATGGGGTTGGAAATTTTGATGGGGAATGCAGAGTTTATTCGGCAATTCATGGGGAACCATTAAAGACTTTGGAACAACTGTGTGAGGTCATCAAAGAGGTCTTTTCAGAGCCCTGAGGGCAAAGAGCAGACCAGTGTGCTAATCCTATGCTGAGAGCATCAGTGGTACCAAAAAATATTCTTCAATCGATTGAATATAGATGGTACCTGTCAATGAATTAAGTGATCCGTAGGAAAAAAACTAAGATGGTGGTAAAGAGGAAAATGACAGAACTAAAAGATGGTATAGGAAATGCCCATAACAAAAGATCTGTGTTGCACCACATTCCTGACTTACACTCATTCCTTACTTACACTTACTTACACTCATGACCATTCTTCATTCAGGGTTAACAATGAGAGCAAAAATGTGTGGGTCTACTTGTACAATCATAATAATAATAATTGTCCATGACTTTAAGATAATAACAGAAAAGGTACATTTATTGAGTGCTTACTGTGTGCCATACACTGTGCTAAGTGTTCCTTCCAGGCTGAAATATTAGCTACTTGTACTGGTTTGAAACTGTTATGTACCCCAGAAAAGCCATGTTCTTTTAATCCATTTCTGTGAGTGCAGACCTAGCGTGGGTGGGACCTTTCGATTAGGTTGTTCCATGGACATGTGACCCATGCAATTCAAGGTGGGTCTTAATCCTTTCCTGGAGCCCTTTATTAAAGAGAGCCGAGAGAGAAAAGAATGAAATCCAGAGAAAAGCCTCCAGAGGACAGAGAGAGCCATTGAAACCAGAGCCCAGGAGAGAGGGACTGGCAGCACCATGTGCCTTCTCATGAGACAGAGGAAACCCAGATGCCAGCAGCCTTTCCTCCGAGAAGGTATCCTCTCGTGATACTTTAATTGGGACATTTTCATGGCCTGAAAATTGTAACTTGTTAAATTAATAAATTCCCTTTGTAAAAGCCAATCCATTTCTGGCATATTGCAGTCCAGTGGCTTTAACAAACCAAAACATAACTAAAATATTGAAATATTTGGAGCTGTGACCTTGGCAATATCATCTGTTACAGCCAGCTGTGTGCAAAGGTCACCAGCCTCTCCCATTGTTTCTCTACTCCAGGCCGAGTTAACAAAACGGAAACATGTTTGTTTAGAATGAATTCCTGAGTTTCTTCTGGTGGCAAAAGGAGGGTCAGAAAACAGGCCTCAATTTAGGTTGCCATAATTGTATGACTAACAATTTAACCAAGAAATTAAAGAAAAGAACAACAAAACCTAAAATATTGAAATGCCCATTAACAAATAGCTGATACCCTGAGCACCATTAGTGAGCCCCCACTGTTCTGGTTATCTGAGCTCTTCCCCAACTTCCTCCAAAATGATCTAGGAACTGAAGACCAAAAGGGGACCTTCTCCAACATGATAAGCTGTGCCTCTTCTCATTGGCTGACACTCCTATGAAAATTTTTGAAAAATACCCCTGTATTATATGCATCAGCCAACTTAATTCTTACGTTAGTCTCACATCTTGGGAGAGAAGACTAAGGCTCAAAGAGGTAGGATACTTGACCAAGGTCACAGCTCCAAAGCGGCTGAACACAGCCCTATCTGACTCTAGAATCTGAGCTTTGGTCCCCCTAGAAGGGCAGGTTTGTTTCATGCAGGGGATTGTGGAACTTAAGGTTGGCCACGCTAAGTGTATCAACAGAGGAAATATGACTTGCAGAAACTTTCTGTTCTAATAGGTCAGAGAAATCACCAAACTCTGCACAGAATGTCAAGCCCATTCATGAATAATCCATATTAAATGCTAACTACGCCTGCTGGGAGAGCCAGAACTGCTGAGTTTATACAGAGGGTAACATTTTCTTCAGTGATGACATTCAGAGAGAACTTTGCATCTTCATTTAGCAGAAAACCCAAAATTCTTTTCTTACATCCTTAAATTTAACTGATCTAATCCCAGATGCTATGGTTATTTGCCTCTAGCTTCCAAACAAAAGTAAATGGCAATACCATCTGTTACAGCTGGCTGTGTGCAAAGGTCACCAGCCTCTCCCATTGTTTCTCTACTCCAGGCTGAGTTAACAAAACGGAAACATGTTTGTTTAGCATGAATTCCTGAGTTTCTTCTGGTGGCAAAAGAAGGGTCAGAAAACAGGCCTCAATTTAGGTTGCTATAGTTGTATGACTAACAATTTAACCAAGAAATTAAAGAAAAGAACAACAAAACCTAAGGAAAATAAGAAGGATTAACTACAGAAAAAAGAAAAACTTAAGGAAATAAAAAACCTCTCTGATAAATAAATCCAACAGCAGCTGCTATGGGGAAAAAAGGTAGATAGATAGATAGATAGATAGATAGATAGATAGATAGATAGATAGATAGATAGATAGACAAATACTTGTTTTTTCATCATATCAAAAGATGAAATATGGAAAACTTCAAAGGACTACAAAAGCACTAGGAAAAATGCAACATTCTTCTTACCTTTTTAGGACAGATAATAATATATGTGCACAGAGAAATATCCAGAAGGATATTCATCAAAGTTCTAACAGTATTTATCTCCATGTAATAGAATTTCGGGCAATTTTTCTTTCTTCTCTATACCGCTCTATATTTCTTAAATTGTTTACACTGAGCATTTATCATTTTTATACTCGGAATAAAAACCCTAAAGCCATTTTCATTTTTCGAACTTCCTCAAGTTAGAAATATCATGATTGAACGTGATATATGATGCGATACAGGAAAAAAATCTACATAAAATGTGAAACAGATCATAGCTGTATTTGCTTTATGACAATACATCACACATTTTGTATCACAACGGATAGTAAAAAGGCAGGTTGTGCCGCAGTGTGTAGTCACTGTGTTCCCAGGGTGGGCCTTTCACAAGTGAGGGGGGTGCCAATGACCAGAGGAAGCCAGTGGCCCAGCGGGCGCCTTGCTCACCTGAGAGGACAGGCCTCGCTTTACCGTCACCAAGCTAGCACCTGAAACAAGGCCTCATGGTTTTTATTTAATTTTCTATAAACCAAGTCTAACAGAACTGAAGACTAGAGCGCAGTCTTCGACTTGAAGGAGTCTGAAACAACTTTGAAAGCAACAAGCAGGCTGAAAACTCTCTGTCTTGAGTTTAAAAATGTACCTTTTCAGTCATTAATGGAAAGTGCTTGAGGTAGACACCTGCAAATGCATATGGATACATCTCCTTTTTTAATTTTATTTTTTTACTTTTTTTATTTTTCATACAGCTGTGCATTTATCATCTCAATTGACTTTTTTCTTCTTTTTTTGTGTGAAAGCTATATACAAAAAAAGCAATACATTTCAAAGCACATCGCAACAATTAGTTGTAGAACAGATTTCAGAGTTTAGTATGGGTTACAAGTCCACAATTTTAGGTTTTTACTTCTAGCTGCTCCAAGATACTGGAGACTAAAAGAAATATCAATATAATGATTCAGCACTCATACTTGTTTCTTAAACCCTACCTTCTCTGTATCACTCCACCACCACCTTTGACCTTTGATAAATCCTTTCTCTATGTGGGGGTCTCAGGAACAGGCAGGTGACCCCAGACCTGGCCAGACCTGGCAACCCACATAGGGATTGGTGAGAAGGCTGGGCACATGTCCAAAACAGGACCAAGTAGGGTCCAGCCAGAACACTGGAAATATGGAGACGGTGGGACTCTGGACTCACAAGCTTTAAGGACCATATATGCCAGTTGCTGCTGGGATCCATCTTGCCACTGGGAGAGCAAATGCCTGAGAATGAAGCTAACAGAAAGCAAGCAGAGTCAAGAAATAGAGACAGGATCCCGATTATCCTGATGACTCAAATTTAACCCCTAAATCTGTTGCTACCGGTATGAGTTGTGTTTCCTTCTTTCAAAACTGACAATGCTCAAACAATATTAGCTATTAATTTACCTATCCCCAGATTTTCCCTTGAATTCAGGCTGGGATGACATCTACATAATGTTAGTTTCTTAGCCCTAGGGAGGTAGGAATCATATTTCTTCCTCTTTATGCTCTTGATGCCTATCATAATATTTCTGTCTTGAATGAATGAATGAAACATACACCACACACACACACACACATAAAACAACCCCTCAGGTCTGTGTGATCAACTAAAATAAACAATATGTTCTTTTAATCAAGTGATTAAATTTATAAAAGCAACAAAATCAGTATTACTTACTTCAAGGCATGACCTGAGTAAAAGAAATTTTAAAATTGTGTAGAATGAATGAATAGAAGCAGTGGAGTAGGTACCCAGAATCTTGGTTTCCTAGAGTTTTCATCTGGGGTCTCAGTTTTTCCTGGGCCCTCAGTTTTTTCCTGGGCCTGTTGACATGAGTCCAGGCTTATATTCAAATCACCCTCCATTAGCACCAGCTGCTGTCTGGGAGCATTACTGCAGCATTTAGATCAGGTGGGTCTAAGAAAATAAATAAGTCTGTTTATTAGGGCCAGCCTGTGGTCAGACTAGGTCTGGGAAGTAGGTGTGGAGATAGGGTTAGTTGAGTAGGGTGAACAGAGCCAAGTGTGCTGGCCCCAGGAATCTAGAGGAGAAAGTCAGACAGGCCAAAGTGAAGAGAAGAAAGGTGGAAGAGCCCCATGGTAAAGAAGCCAGAAGGAAAGTTTGACTTAGAGGTAGAAGATGTATTCAGGTAGAGATGCTGGGTTGGGGAGAAGGCTGGGATAAGGATCCAGGGTTCCAAAAAAGCCAAAGGAAGCACACCTAGAAGTGAGTTCTGACCAGCCTTGCCAAAGTTCTCTGGGACTGCATTGCAAGCTCACAATCCTCACGCTGAATTTGATGCAAAGAAATGGAGTATTTGTTCTGTATCTTTAAAACTTTTTTAGAACTTTGCATTTGAATGTCATGAGCTGGGAATAACACCGGCTGCAGTAGGTACTATTCTAAGTGTTTTGCATATTTGAATCCATTTACTCTTCATGGGGACATTTGTTGAGTGCTTAAGATATGCCAAAAGCACAATTCCAAGCACTCTATCTGTATTAACTCATGAAATCCTTTTAGCAACCTTATCCCCGTATTATCTCTAAGAAAACTAAGGCAGAGAGAATTGAGTAATTTGCCTGAGTAATTTGCCACAGCTAGTAGATTAGACGAGTGCATCTGGCTCCAGAATTTGGGCAGTTGGCCACAGCCAGACAGTTGCCTCCCCAACCCCGTCTTTTTTTTATACTTGGGCAAATCTATGCTTTTATATGCTTGGCCCTGGCAGTATTTGTGTATGTGACCACTGTTCTGCACAATGGTATAACTGGGTTGTTGATCTGAGAATGGCACATCTGTCTTCTGCCAAGTTTTAAGCAGACTTCTTAGAATGGGTAAGTTAAAGGCACCCCCCAAAGTGAGGCAGAACTCAGCAAGTACGAGGCCAAGGCACACCGGCATTGAATATCTGACACCTTATAGTTCTAACAGAGTCACTATACTACCTGACATTCCAACTGCTTTAAGCCTCAAAGAGATAATAAAAATACAGAAAACAAGATACTTGCCCATTCAAAATCAAATACTAAAGTTGGAAAACGTTGTGGAGTGAAGGATATCTCTCGTTAGCAAAAGGATAGAAAAACCATTTGGGCAACAAATGGTCAGCAAAGTTGGTAAATCTGCAGGAGGTACATAAAAACCTTTAAAAAATAGTTTTAAAAAATGTTTTGGAAAGAATTAAATGTTATGTTTACCAGTTCAATATATCTTCACAAACTCATGTGCCAGGATAATAAAATAAAATTTAAATCTCCAAATTCTCAGCTACTGAAACAGTGGAGAAAGGATTTTAAAGTCTCCTCATTTTCAGTGCGTCTGACTGCAGAATCGAGCCCCAACATTTTAATTACATTAAAAGCCTGTCCAGAACTACCTGCAATGTCCTTGCGAGCTTTCAATCCTTTCCAAAGGAACAGCAAAAAAAATGTTTAATCTAAAACTGCCATAAAACAATTCATTAGAGTCTAACATAATTTAAATAAAATGAGCCACAAACTCCACAAGTGCAAAGCAAGGTCAAGGTATTGTAAATTGCTCTGCAGTTCTCCCTCTCTTCAACTGGAGCATTTTGGATTCTCCTAAACCTTTAATTTGGCCCACATCAGAGTAACAGGGGCCATGGGAGTCATAACACATAGGAATATTGGTTTATTGACAAGGAGACAGGATTCAATCCCAGGATGTCCCATTAAATTACTGGGTGACCTTGGGTAAGTCACTCAACCTCTCTGAACACCCATTTCCTTTGTGTGACATAAAAAGATTGGATAAAACTACCTCTGAAGTCTCTTTAATATGCTATGAGTGATAACTTGCTCCATCCCTTCTTTTGGTAACATCTTTTTGTCTCTTTTTTCCCAAATAACATCAGTGTGCCAACTGAAAGTACTGAGCTTCATACCACCTCTCAAAAACATGTCATTCATGTAGTTTTAACACTACAAATATAAATAAGTTCTTTCATAAACTAGTACAAATTTATGACATTTGTACAAAGAGTTAATAACAGAGCGATATATGGGACAAAAGTACCTACTGCAAGCTACAAACTATAGTTAACGGTGATATCTGAATATTCTTTCATCAAAGTAACTAGTATACCATACCAACACTAGGGGTCAATAATAGTGGGAAATAAGGGATATGGGGTGTTTTGAGTTTTCTTTTTTTTATGCCTAGCAATTATTTTTCTTTTTGGAGCAATGAAAATGGTCTAAAATTGAGTGTGATGATGATTGTACAACTCAGTGATGACACTGTGAGACACTAATTGCAAACTTTGGATGAACTATTTGATATGTGCCTATAGCACAATAAAATTTGCTGTTTAAAAAAATGTAAGGAAAAAAAAACCTGCCATTCATTTAATCCCTCCAAACTTATTCTCCTCTTATGACCCAGCTGCCTGCACCAAGGATGAGTAAAGAAACTGCTCACCTCCATATTTATTTACACACATCACTTCAGTCCATAAGTGATTTGAGCCTATTTTCATTTGCTTCTAACAAATTTCAAAATTCCCTTGCACAAATACTGTGCACAATCTTATTTTAATATTAAATCTTTTTCAAAAAAAATTCATATTTAAAAATGTTTACTTGGTTTTTTCTGTACTGAAATGGGAAAGTGACATATGTATAAAAATGAATGCAGACTTGATATATGGAGGATTTCCAGCCAACTGCCTTCCTTTCCCTCCTGGTGTAACCGCTAATCACCAAAATACATGCAGAGCTCGTCTCTCTCTCAAACATTGCATTTAGGAATGAATTCATTTCTCTTTGAAGTTGACCCATTTGAGAAAGCCTAGATCTCATCATCAACAGTTTGAGATTAGAATTGAGAGAAAAAGAAAGGAAGAAAGAAATTCTAAAAATTAAAATAATCTTTCTTTGGTCTAAGTTAAGAAAGGATGTTCTGGCTCTCATGCAATCAGCCTATGCCAAAAGATTAGGTTGTTTTTTGTGCTAAGTAATCAAACATTAACAATATTAAATAGTGTTTTGCAAGGAATGCAATACCAAAACCCCACAGGTGGAAGCTGGGCAAGATGGTAGCATAGGGAGGTGTGGAATTTAGTTAGTCCTCTAGAGCAGATAGTAAACAGGCAGGAATTGTTTAGGGGATACATGTGATTGGACACACCTCATATACCAGTATGGAAGGGGATCATAGCTAAGAACTTAATGAAAAGATTCAAAAATTGATTGTGGTGATGAATGCACAACTGCATGATGATACTGTGAACCACTGAGTGTGTACTTTGAATGATTATATGCTATGTGAATACATCTCAATAAAATTGCATTAAAAAAAGCAAAACAGGTTGACAACAACAAATCACTGGTGGCATATAGCAGAAGGGGAACATCTAGCTCTACATGTTATAATGACACGATAATACAATAAATCAGAACTACTGGTATAATACGGTGTGATGGTTTGAAGCTGTATGTTCTCCAGAAAAAAATCATGTTCTTAAAGCTAATCCATTCCTGTGGGTGTGGGCCCCTTGTAAAAAGGATCTTTTGGTGAGTTCAGAAACTCAGAAACGAAAAACACCACAGAAGCTGGAAGACAAGGACTCCCACAGAAGCTCAGAAAGAAAACCACAAACAGAACAGCCAGAAGCTAAAAGCAGAGGAAGACAGAACAGAAGGACTGGGAGACACCGGCCATGCGCCTTGCCATGTGGCAGAGGAGTCCAGATATGGCCTTATGACGCTTTGATTTGGGCATTTCCGTGGCCTCAGAACTTTAAACTTGAAAGTTAACAAGTCCCCATTGTAAAAGAAAAAAAAAACCCACAGCTGACCTCTGTCCACTGGTATGACACAGACCAATGTTACTGCCGTCCTGCACCGACATGTGCCCAACAGGCCTGCCATGCTTTAGATGGGGGTTTCTCAATCTACACAGGGCTTGTGTTTCGCAGAATTTTAAAATACGGAGGCCCTAGGGTTTTTTTAGTTTATTTATTTTAAACGATTTTAATCACATACCATACAATCCATCCTAAGTGTACAATCAATGGGTCTCAGCAGAATCACATAGTTATGCATTTACCACCCCAATCAATATGAGAACATTCTCAGTTCTTCTGAAAAAAAATTCCCAAACCCCTTATATCCCCCTATTATTGGCATTTAGCTTTAATATAGTTAGTCTTTGTTAGAGCCTTTGTAGCCTTTGCTCAGTTATTGAAAGAATATTACAATGTTACTGTTAACTATAGACCTTAGTTTGCATTAATTGTATTTTTTCCATGCACCACCTGTTCTAGTTTGCAAGCTGCAGGAATGCAATATACCAGAAACAGGAGGGTTTTTAAAAAGGGAAATTTATTGAGTTACAAGTTTACAGTTATAAGGCTGTGAAAATATCCAAATTAAGGCAAGGCTATGAAAATGTCCAAATTAAGGCACCAACCACAGGTTGCCTTCACTCAAGAAGAGGCGATGAAGTTCAGGGTTTCTCTTTCAACTGGAAAGGCACATGGCAAACATGGCAACATCTGCTAGCCTTCTCTCCAGGCTTCTTGTTTCATAAAGCACCCCCACACACACACCCCCGCCAAAGGGCATTTTTCCTTCTTCAGATCCACAGGTCTCTAGCTGCATGGCCTCTCAAGCTTTTTCCAAAATGGTTCCCCCTTAAAGGGCTCCGGTAGCAACCCTACCTTGGATGGGTGGAGACATATCTCCATGGAAACCATCTAATCAAAAGTTACCACCAACAATTTGTTACATCACATCGCCATGGATAATCAAAAAGCTCCCACCCAGCAATATTGAATGAGAATTAAAGGACATGACTTTTCTAGGGTCCACAAAAGATTCAAACTGGTACACCATCCTATCATTAAAACCTTGTAACAGGGACGTACCATTTGTTCTAATTCATGTAAGAACTTTCTTATGGTTATACAATTAACCACGGTCATTATCCATATTACCTATGTATATCTTAGGTTTCGCTAAGATATACAGTCCCAGGTTTTATCTTCCAGCTTTACTTCCAGTGACATAAACAATCCTAGCCTTCCTCTTTTAGCCACACTCACACTCACCTTTTTAAATTACACTTACAGTATTGTGCTATCATCACAGTATTGTACTATACCTTTCCAAACATTTACAATAAACCTTATTAAATGTTCTGTACACCTTAAGCACCAGTTGCCCAATCTCTACCCTCTTTCTATCTCCTGATAACCTATGCTCTTGAATTGAACTCCCAGAGTTTACTCATTATAGTTTGTTCACATTAGTTAAACCATATATGCTGGTTTGAAAGGAGGTATGTCCCCTAGAAAAGCCATGTTTTAATCTAAATCCCATTCCATAAAGGCAGAATAATCCCTATTCAATATTGTAGGCTTGAATCTGCAATTAGATCATCTCCTTGGAGATGAAACCCAATCAAGGGTGATTATCAAGCTGGATTGGGGGAAATGTGTCTCAACCCATTTGGGTGGGTCTTGATTAGTTTCTGAAGTCCTATAAAAGAGGGAACATTTTGGAGAATGAAAGAGATTCAGAGAGAGCAAAGAAGAACGACATAACCATGAGAAGCAGAGTCCATCAACCAGTGACATTTGGAGATGAAGAAGGAAAATGCCTACCAGGGAGCTTCATGAAGCAAGAAGCCAAGTGAAGAAGCTAGCAGATGATGCCGTGTTTGCCATGTGCCCTTCCAGATGAGAGAGGAACCCTGACTGTGTTCACCATGTGCCTCCTCACTTGAGAGAGAGAAACCCTGGGAACTTCATCAACCTTCTTGAACCAAGGTATCTTTCCCTGGATGCCTTTGATGGGACATTTTCTTGGCCTTAGAACTGTAAACTAGCAACCTATTAAATCCCCTTTTTAAAAACCATTCCATTTCTGGTATATTGCATTCCGGCAGCTAGTAAACTAGAACACCATACAATATGTGTCCTTTGGTTTCTGGCTTATTTCATTCAACATAATGTCATCAAGGTTCATCCATGCCATTGCATGCATCATAACTTCATTCCTTCTTACAACTGCGTAATATTCCACTGTATGTATATGCCACCGTTCATTTATGAAATGTCCAATGATGGACATTTGGGCTGTTTCCATCTATTGGCAATCATGAATAATGCTACTATACAAACTGATGTACACAAAAGGACAGATATTGTATGATTTCACTAACATGAACACCTGAAAAATGTAAACTCAGACTCTTAAAATAGAGAATATAGCAGTCCTAGAGATAGACAGAAATTAGAGAAGGATGGGTGGTCACCTAACATGTACAGTTTATTAACTAGGTTGAACTCATGTTTGGGAATGGATAGAGATGACGGTAGTTCATTATCAGGATTATAAGTAACAGTGCCGTATTGAAGGTGATTTGATTGAAAGGGTTTGTTTCAAGTCAAGTATTTCACTGATGATTAACACTAAAAGTTTAAATAAATTCACACATGAACTACTACAAATATATGACACTTCTGCAAAAAGTTAATAATAGAGTGGTATGTGGGGTAAAATAACCTATTGCATGCTATGGACTATATTTACAGTAATACCTTACTGTACAACACCAATACTAGGGGTAAATAATTGGAAGGTGTGCCAGTTTTAAAGGATTATGTGCCCTAGAAAAGCCATGTTTTAATCCTGATCCATCTTGCAGAGGCAGCCATTTCCTTTAATCTCTTCAGTACTGTAGGTTGGAAGCTTGATTAGCTTATCTCCACAGAGATGTGACTCACTCCTTGATTAGACGGAGATGTGACTCTACCCATTCCAGGTGGGTCTTGATTACTTTACTGGAATCCTTTAAAAGAGGAGATACTTGGAAAAAACGCTTGACAGCAACGGAGCCAGGAGAACTGCGAGGGCCCACGCAGCCAGAGACCTTTGGTGATGAAGAAGGTAACGTCCCTGAGGGAGCTTCATGCAACAAGAAGCCTTTCTTTATTGGCCTTTCCTGAGTGAAGCTAAACTCTGGTTGGTACCTTATTTGGACATTTTTATAGAGGTGCCTTAATTGGAACATTTTCACAGCCTTAAAACTGTAAACTTGCAACTTAATAAATTCCCCTTTTTAAAAGCTGTTCTGTTTCCAGTATATTGCATTCTGGCAGCTAGCAAACTAAAACAGAGAGGATAAGGAATATGGGGTGTTTTGAGTTTTCCTATTTTGTATGTGAGTGTCTATCCTATTTTTCTTTTTGCAGAAATAAAAATTGTCTAAAACTGAAAGTAAGGATGATTGCACAACTAAGAACAGATACTGTGAGACATTGGTTGTATACTTTGGACAGAATAAATGGTATGTGAATATATCTCAATAAAATCTGCAGATTAAACTAATAAGTAAACAAACAAACAGAAAGATACAAGTGCTAGAGTTGATGTGGAGAGAGAGCTATTCAATGTTGGTAGGAAAAAAGAAAGGTGCAGTCCCACTGGAAGGCAGTGTGGGGCAGACCCACAGGAGGCTAAACATAGGGTTGCCACATGATCATACAGTCCTGTTAACAGGAATATACTTGGAAGAACTGAAAGCAGGGGCATGATTAGACATTTTCACACTGATGTTTATGGAGACATCATTCATGATACCCAATGGATGGAAGTGGATGAAGGATCCATTGACTGAATAGCAAAAGAGCGAAGTATGGTGTATACAGATGATGGAATATTGTGCAGCTACAGAAAGGAATGAAGTTGTGAGGCATGCAACATGATGAATGAACCTAGAGGACATTATGTTGAGTGAAATAAGCCAGAAACAAAAGGACAAATATTCTAGGTTATCATTTAGAAAATGTATATAAGAAAATTAGGGCCTTGATTATAAGTTTTTACAGCAGTTACATTTATTCTTGAGTTTTGATTGTTATTTCTAAATTCTGAGATATTGTGCTCTGTGTATAACCCTGTATTTCCCCGGAACTCTGGGTGTCTATGTGACAACTGAGACTAAGAGTTAGAATTCTTCAGCTCTGAATGTCAGCATTACTCCATACAGCAACTGTTAAAGAAGCTGAAAAAGAGATCAGACTTCAATTAGAGATATTAATGAAGCTGATCTGGTTAGGACTAAGGTAAGCAGAATATAGGGTAAAGGTTGCTATTGTCTGTATTTTAAATCTTTAACTTCTATGAGAGAACAAAGGAAGAGATGTTTATCTTGTCCAAAATTAAAATTTTCTATAGCACACTGTTTAACCTTATCTGTCTGGTCAGGTTATTCAAACATCCTAAATAGATGAAGGCTAGAGTAGGGAATGAAAACTTGTTATTCTGTATGGCATAGTGTAATGCCCTGATACATTCCAGAGTATTGGGGGCAGAAATTAAAAAGTATTTGCAAAATCCCTTGAGGGACTCATAAAAAATATATAGAACTATCAAACTTACCCACCTGGAAATTTCCTGATAATCTCTCAAGCATTAGAAACTTGCAGTTTAATAAGCTAAGCCCTGGATCTTGAGGCCAGTTCTTATAAAAAAATTTTCTATAATGGTGAAGTTAAGACTTCCTATAATTATCCTAAGCATCACCCCCAGAGAACCTCTTTTGTTGCTCAGATGTGTCCTCTGTCTCTCTAAGTCAAACTCTGCAAATAAACTCATTACCCTCCCACACACACATAGGACATAACTGCCAGAGGTATAAGTCTTCCTGTCATCATGGTACATGACTCCCAGGGATGAGCCTGGCCCTGGCATCATAGGATGAGAATGTCTGCTTGTCCAAAAGTTGGAAAATACATGCAACAAAATAAAGTTTCAGTGGCTAAGAGATTTCAGATAGGCTTGAGAGGTCACTCTAGAGGTTACACTTAGGCAAGCTTCAGCTAGATATTGCAAATTGCCACTGTATGCCAAGTCCCAAACAACAATATCCCTGAAAACCCTAAAGAATACATAGGGTTCTATCTAAGACTCTACAAAAGTTTACTTATTAAGTTTATTTTTTTCAGAAACTTAAAATCTCCAAATTGTTCCTATCCCAGATAAGCCTGAAACCCAAAGGTATCAGTCTCTCCCAGAATTTTAACCAGCTGCATTCCTCTACCCCAAATGTTGACACCCTTTCCAGCATGAAGTTCTCTGAAGATTGAGAAATCAATCAAATGAGAGGGAGGAGGTGTTAACAGAGAAGTTAGGATTTACAAATGATTATCACTACTGAATCATTATAAAGATATTTCTTTTTAGTTTCTAGTGTATTCAAATGGCCAGAAGGAAAAAACTGAAATTACTGAACTGCAACCCAGTAGCCTGATCTTTGATAATGATTATATAGCTATGTAGCTCTTATCTTATGACTGTGTGATTGTAAATATCTTATAACTGTTATCCCCTTTATCCAGTCTATGGTTACATTAGTAATATAATAAAGACATGCATGGGGGTGAGAGAGAGAAGCTTGAAAAGGGGGAGTGGTTACCTAATACATAAAGAATTGTTAACTAGATTGAATTTAAATGTTTGGGAATGGATAGAGGTGATGGTAGCTTGTTCTTGGGATTATAAGAAATAGCAATACATTGTAGGTGAATTTGATTGATAGTGGTTGTTTAAAGTCATATATATAAATTCTTCCATGGACCACTACATATGTAAAAAAAAAAAAAATAGAAGGGTATATGGCAAAAAGCATAGCTAATCCTGGAATGAGCTGAGACTCAGCATCAAGGGATTGAGAAAAACCCTAGAATGAACTGAGAATTAACATCAAGGGATTGAGAGAACCTTCTCCACCAAAGGGGGAAGAGTGAAATGAGACAAAGTGTCAATGGCTAAGAGATTCCAGAGTCGAGAGGTTATCCTGGAGGTTATTCTTATGCATTAAGTAGATATCACCTTGTTGTTCAAGATGTAGCAGAGAGGCTGGAGGGAACTGCCTGAAAATGTAGTGCTGTGTTCCAGTAGCCATGTTTCTTGATGATGATTGAACAATGATATAGCTTTCACAATGAGACTCTGTGAATGTGAAAACCTTGTGTCTGATGCTCCTTTTAGCTACTATATCAACAGAAGAGTAGAACATATGGAATAAAAATAAATAATAGGGGGAACAGATGTTAAAACAAATTTAGTTTGAAATCCTAGTGATAAATGAAAGGGGTAAGGGGCATGGTATGTATAATCTTTTTTTTCTCTATTACCGTTTCATTTCTTTTTCTGTTGTCTTTTTATTTCTTTTTCTAAATTGATGCAAATGTTCTAAGAAATGATGAATATGCAACTATGTGATGATATTAAGAATTACTGATTGTATATGTAGAATGGAATGATATCTTAATGTTTTGTTTGTTAATTTTTTTTAATTAATAAAAAAAGTTAAAAAAAAAAAAAGCATAGCTATTACAAACTATGAACTATAGGTAACAGTAATATTTTTTTTTCATAGGCAGGCACCAGCAATCGAACCCAGGTCTCCAGCATGGCAGGTGAGAATTTTGCCACTGAGCCACCCTTGCACCACCCAGTAATAGTAATATTTTAATATTCTTTCATTAACAGTAATAAATGTCCTACACCAATACTCTAGGTCAACAATAGGCAGGATAAGGGGTAGGAGAGGATTTGGGTTTTATTTTTTTACTCTTATTTCTGTTCTGGAGTACTGAAAATGTTCTAAAATAGATCATGAGGATGTATGTGCAACAATGTTATGATACTATGATGGTTGTATACTTTGGATGATTAGTGTGATATGTGAATATATCTCAATAAAATTGAAAAATTAAAGTTAAAATAAAAAAAATCTCTGTGCAAATGTCTGTTCATGTCCCTGCTTTCAGTTCTTTCATATATATATACCTAGTAATGGGATTGCCGGCTCATATGGCAATCCTACACTTAGCTTCCTGAAGAAATGTCAAACTGTGTTCCAGAGAAGCTGCAACATTCTACAGTCCCACCAACAGTGAGTAAGTATACCTATTTCTCCACATCCTTTTCCAGCATTTGTAGTTTTCTGTTTTTTTTATAATGGCCATTCTAGTGGAAATGTGTGGGATGGTATCTCATTGTGGTTTTATTTGCATTTCCCTAATAGCTAGTGAAGTTGAGCATCTTTTCATATGCTTTTTAGCCATTTGCATTTTTTCCTCTTCAGAATAGTGTCTATTTGTGTCTTTTGGCCATTTTTTAATTGGGTTATCTGTCTTTTTGTTGTTGAGTTGTAGGATTTCTTTATATATTCTGGATATTAAACGCTTATCAGATATGTGGTTTCTGAATATTTTCTCCTATTGAGTAGTTGCCTCTTTACTTTCTTGACAATGTCTGTTGATGCACAAAAGTATTCCATTTTGAAAAGTATTAAATTTTGAGGAGATCCCATTTAACTATATCTTCTTTCATTACTTGTTCTTTGGGTATAAGGTCTAGAAAGCCACCTCCTACCACAAGATTTTTAAGATACTTCCCTACATTTTCTTCTAAGTGTTTTATGGTCTTAGCTCTAATGTTTAGATCTTTAATCCATTTTTATTTATTTTATTTTTTTTTTTTTTGTATAAAGGGTGAGGTAGTAAGCCTCTTTCATTCTTTTGGATATGGATATCTAGTTCTCCCACCATCATCTGTTGAAGAGGCCATTCTGTCCCAGTTGAGTGAACTTGGCCACGTTCTCAAAAAATCAGTTAAGACCCTAGGTTTTAATGGCTTTCATCATTCCATAATCTATCTTCTTTATGAAATTCCTTAAATTTATATTTTAAAAAGATTTTAAATAATGAAGACTGCAAAAGTAGAACTATAGGGAAAGCTATATGTGAACCAATCAGAGCCCTTACCAAAGTGGAGTCCATGTGCCAAATTAAGTCCTACTGATTTCATTCATTCACTTAGTTATCAAATGCATATTGAACAACATCTCTTTGGAACTATTTATGCTCTATAGGGGATCTAAAAAGCTTACTATCGTCACAACCAGTTGCAGAATGTGAAGAGTCCTATCAAGAGGCATAAAGCCAGTGCTCTATTTCCTCTGAAAAACCCATTACCAAGATGCTGATGACCCAAGTAATAGAGATAGGGTCATAGATCCCTGCTGTCCCTAACAAGGTTGGGCCAGAGCAGGCCTTATAAGCCTTTAATCCAAAGACAGACAATTGAGGAAACTGGTACCCTCCTAGAATAAGGCCAACATGGAAATATGTCTAGAGGGGAAAGCTTAGCTTACCTCAAGGCAGACTGGGCCTCTAGATCTAGAGCTAGCCCCTCAAATGGTTGGCCTCCACCCAGCAAAGATACCAAAATCGGGAGCAATGGACACCTCAAAGAAGCCATTATTTAAAAAGAGAATAGAACAGCAAGAAAGAAACTCTGAAAAATAAAATATTTTCTCCTCAGCTCAAGTCAGGAAAGGGCTCTCTGGGTCTCAAGAGCTCCTCCATCCAAGGAGCATAGAGAAGATGATGAGAAAGAAGTACATTTCTCTGAGGGGAGAGGGGAAGGAATAGCAAGGTGAGTCCACATTCTAGTAAATTCTAGTTTGAACTATAGAAACAGAAACACATAGAAGAGTGAAGTAGGACAGCTCAAAAGTACCCAAGAGACTGAAGAGCTTGAGAAACGGATGACAAGAGGTGAATTTCCAAGAAAAGTAGTGATATAATTGAGCACACAGGCCCGCTCTTCCTCAAAAATAAGAAAAGGCACAACTCAGCCTCTAAAGTCTCTGCATTAGAACCACAAATTGCTTTTGTGAACAATTCTGCCCCAGAGTTTTTTCCCTATCCAGATCAAATCTGCACTTCACAAGCAGCCAGCAGGAAAAAGGAGTTTCAACTGGTAGTGAGGAGTTGGTTGCTTGAAAACTCCACCTCCTAGAACATCTACACATGTGTCTCACATGGACAGGGGATGACTAAGAGATGCTGGGAGTGAAATGACTCACCCGTTGGCTGTTTGGGTTGTGAACAGGAAGAAGCTGAGGAGCTGGGAGGGCACAGGAGAGCCAGAAGTAGCGGTTCCAAAGGAACTGAAAGTTTGGCCGAGTTAACACTGGCGATGGAAGGCAGGGCTTCAAAATGCCTTGAAGTAAGAGACCAAAAGTTAGAGGAGTCTCATGCCCCAGGGGATATGCAGAGCTCAGCCAGAGTCAACAAATGGATCTGTGTGAGCTTATGATGATAGCTCCCAAAGGACATAATTCCACTAATATGTGCTTTGATCCAATCTTTTCCTCCCCCAAATTTCCATTAGAATCATTGGAACCCCTTATCAAAGTCTAATTTTGAAAAAGTTAAAAACATGAATCTCACACAAATATAAAATGAATATGTGTCAAATGTTTTATTTAATGAGGGAACCAATAAGATGGTAAGTCTGGTTCAAAGGGCATTTTGAGATCTAGGTTTTCATAGGCATTTGGAACAATGTTCGAACGAGAGGACAAGGATAAATACAAAACCAGCTAATGACCTAAAGAGCAACAGATCATAACCTTTAGGGTTATCTTTTCTACTGAACAGAAATTATTTTCAAAATCTACACATTGACATTAGCTCCACTCAGCCTAGAAACTTCAGTTAATATTAATGAGTGGGTTGTACAACATACAGTCCTTTGCCTAGATAACTAAATACTCCTGTTAAACCATGTCTCAATATGACATTAAAAAGGACATACTACCCATCTTCTGGTATTATTTACAAGTTTTAAATAAATTTTCTTAATTCCTTGATGGTTAATTTTGTAAAGGAGGGTGGGAAAATCTTGTCTAGTTACAAAAGCTGGAGAATCACCCCCAAATTCTTGAAGGAAGTCAACATTTTATTAGCTTTGGCCTAATGGCAAGAGGTATGGTATGTGAGGAAAGAAAAGGCACTTCCTAATTTGAGACCTAAAGGTCACTCAGACCTTTAGTAGGCAATGAGAACAACTAACCCTTGCAGTCTTTGGCCATCATCGGTCATCCAGACCTTGCTGACTACGTCACACTGATGTCAGGAGTTTAGAAGAAAAAGCCTGTGTTTACTTCTCTCTGAGTCAGATGAAACACTTGTGTGTAGTTCCCTGGAGTTGGAACCATTACAGTTAGAAATCCAAAGGCATCCCCTGAGAAGCAGCAGTTCCTCAGGTGGATGAGGACCTAGGCTGACTTTCGAATGTAGCCCCCAAAACCAGCTTCATAGTCCCCTCCCAGGAGCAAGTGGCTGAAACTGTTGGCATGGCCCTTCAGGGAAATGCCCGTCCAATGAGATGCAGTTGACACACCAGTTCCACAGAGAGCTGAGAATACCCCACCTAGAGCCTTCTGCAGAGGGAAGACTCAGCCTGAAAGTGAGCGTTCACTGGACTCACATTTCTTCCTTACTCTTTGCTTTCACACTTCGTTTATACATCCAAGTTGTTGTTGTTGTTTTTAAGTATTTTCTGTTAAGGATGAGTAAAGGGTGAGTAAAAAACATCTTCACCCAAAGGCACAGAGTTGTACCCCGGGAGCAGAGTTGAGAAAGGCATGAAAGGAGGTGGCCAAGTATGTAAAGCAGGTGAATAGGATCAGACAACAGTGGGCTCAATGAATTTTACTGAAGGATCTGCCTGATATCTCTCAGGTCCTGTGCTGGGATAAGGTGATGAAAGCATGAAAGGTGCCCTGTGATCTCCTAAAGGCCAAAACCACAGTGAGACACACTTCACACCCACTAGGAAAACCATAATTTAAAAAGTAAGCAAAAAAAAAAAAAGGAAAATAACAAGTGATGGGGAGAAATCGGAATCCCAGGACATACTGCTGGGAATGTAAAGTGGTTCCGCTGCTGTAAAAGACAGTTTGGCATTTCCTCAGAAAGTTAAACACAGAATTACCATATGGCCCAGCAATTCCATCCCTCACTATATAATGGAAGACATAACTGAACGAATTTTTGAAAGAATTGAAAAGAAGGTACTCAAATACTTGCACACAAAATATTCCTAGCAGCATTATTCACAAAAGCCACAGGGTAGAAACAACCCAAGTGTCTATCAACAGAAGAATGGATAAACCAATTGTGGAATATCCACACAATGGAATATTATTCCTCCATGAAAAGAAATAAAGTACAGATACATGCAGCAATGTGGATGAACCTTGAAAATATTTTACTAAGTGAAAGAAGCCTGACACTAAATGGTCACATATTCTCTGAACCCATTTATAGGAAATATCCAGAACAGATATCTCCATAGAAAAGAAAGCAGACTATTTATGGTGGTTGCCAGGAACTGGGGGAAGAGAGAAGGCGGAGTAACTGCTTAATGGATATGATGTTTTATTTCGAAGTGATGAAAATGTTTTGGAACTAGATAGCGGTCTGGTTGCCCAACGTTATGAATATACAAATGCCACTGAATTGTTCATTTTAATATGGTTAATTTTATGTGGATTTTAGCTCAATTTAAAAAAAATGAAACAGGAAATGTCAACAATGACAATAATAGCATAGGTTTCTAACAGTATCTCAACCCACTTTTTAGAGGGCTTGGGTAGGTGCAGCCCTAAAACCAAGGAATTCACTAGGCAGAGAGTTAGGAGTGGATTTTATTGGGAATTAGGAACAATAAATCTTCTTCCCAACGGCAGCTGGTCGAGAAATGGAAGTCAGCATTTCATAAAGGGCAGGAAGTGCAAGGGACAGGTCATAAGGGCTTAGGACAAGGGTGTGAGGACAGAGCTTCAGCAGGGTCTCATGACACAGGGGTTGGTTATCAAAAGTGATCAAAGGGGGAGTTTTAATGCTCTCTTTACGATACCATCTGAACATTCTAACCTCCTCCTCCCACTCCGAGGAGGTCTGATGACTTTGAACTTCTGTCCCAGTCACTGTAGGTGGCTACATGCAACGTAACGTTCTCGATATGGAGGGGGGAACCCAGGTAACTGTACAGCATCTGTTTGTACAATGGCCTTCAAAATGTGAAAAATATTCAGAGTAAACAAGAATTTGGACAGAAGAGGGAGCCAGAAACCCACAGAAAAATAGAATGTACATTAAAAAAATAAAAGATTCAGAAAATACATTGATTTTCCAGTATTATGTCACCACTTTTCTCCATGGATGAATTATTATCTCCTCTAAAAATAGAAGCAAATATAAAAATAAATCCCTCAATACCCCAAAAATGAAATATTGAAGAATCATAGAATTTATAGCATGAAGGGTTGACCTAAGAGATCATGCAGTCCAGCCAGCCTTATTTTACAGATGGGAAAACCAAGAAGCAAAGATACGAAATGCCTTTCCCAAGATCACATGGCAGTTCCGGGACCAGAAGCAGCGCAGGGCTGGTTAGGGACTGTGCTTTCCGTGAGAGGAGCTCCAACTGTGCTCTCTGTGGTTTTATTTTTTTCTCTTAAATCACATACCTAAAATGTTTCCAGGCCTGTAGCAAATCACTGTCTGCCACCCCCTCTTCAGATTTTCAGCATTCACATCCAAGGAAAATCAGGTTAAAATTAACATCTCTACAGCAGCCTTAAATGGAAAAAAGCCCCCAAAATGCAGCCTAGCAAGTGAGCAAAATAATCCTGCATACGGTGCCTTTATCCTGGGTAGCATAATGGGTGATTTAAGCGACTGTGCGAGGAACCCGCACATCACCTGGGCCACCCCAGCCCTTTAAGAGGCAAACACAAAGCACCTGAATCCAATCCCAGATGCAGTCTCCCATTTCTTTCCTTCCAGCCTTCACCTTCCGAGCTAGAAGGCCAATCAAGGAATTTTTCGAAACAAACTCCATTCTCTCCTAAGGTCAGCTGTCTAAATAACTTTCTTTACCCAGTTTTACCCAACTGCATATATGACTTGGGAGTTTGGGGAGCTTGCTGGTGCATTCCCTTCCCTTATGCCCACACCAGCTACCAAAATGGATCACTTCCTTGTGGGGCAAGGTCTGAAGTAGACACACAGATCTTTCCATTAAAGGCTATAATGCAGGTAAGCGGCAGAGTCACAACTCGAACTCACATGGAAAATTCTCTGCTCCAAGAGGGCTACCACAAACCGAATGCCAGGACCAATGTATCAGTTTTTAAGTTTGCTAATAAGGGGGCATTTGTCGTCATTAAATTTTCAAGATTTTATTTCCTAAAATACAGTTTTCTTATGAAATTTGTATTTACGTCAGTGTTTTAGCTATTAGGAAATAATCTAGCATAAGTTAATGCCAGAGAGAAACTTCTCCTCTGATTATTTGATTTCAAATAAAGTTGAGTTTAAGAGTAGGGACTCTCAAGTACCTCTAAAGAGAAGGAGAAAGATCAAAGGTGGTGGAGGACTTATACAGAGAAGGTAGGATTTAACAAATGAGTATGACTGCTGAATCATTATATTGATATTTATTTTAGTCTCCAGTACCTTAGAGCAGCTAGAAGTGAAAACCTAAAATTGAGGAATTGTAACCCATACCAAATTCTGTTCTACATCTAATTGTTGCGATATGCTTTGAAATTTATTGTTTTTATGTATATATGTTATTTTTCACAAAACAGAAAAGTCTATTGTGATGATAAAAATATATATATATATATTTCTTCTAGCCTTCTGGAGCAGCTAAAAGGAAAAATCTGAGAGGATGGTAGCCAATGACAAACTCTGGGATCTGTCCTGTAACTTCGTTGAAGAGTGCTTTGAAAATTATTGCTTTTTTCTTTCTTTCTTTGCTTTGTATGTATATTATACGATAAAAAAAAGTGTTCAGGCTTTGAAGCTAGAATATGCATGATCAGATCTTGGCATCACTTATTATCTGTGCAGTGTAAGGCACCTTATTTAATTTCCTGAGCCTCAGGTTGCTCATTTGTAAAATGATGAGCAAACAGAAAATAATGAAATAAAACATTTGAAGTGTGTATATGAGTTTCTGGCACATTCTAAGTGCTCAATAAAAATGTCTTCCATTTGCATCCTTCCCCACAGGGGCATATAAGCCTTTCTGCAATCACAGATATGAATTTGTTCCCAGTTTGGAATGGTTCACTGTTGATATTGGGTTTTTCTTTTTTTTTTTTTTAATTAGAGAAGTTGTGTCTTTACAGACATAAAATACAGAATTCCCATGCACCACCCCATGACCAACACCTCACACTGGTGTGGAACATTTGCTACAATTGATGATAGCACTTTTTAATAATTATACCATTTTTTAACAGTAGCAGCCAGCATTTATTGAGAGATTCTATGTTCTAGTCACAGTGTGAAACAATTTACATGGATAATCCCCTTTAAAACACCCAATACTCCTTTAAACTACCCAATATTTCAGCCTATGAAATATGTCCTATTATTATATATACTTTTTGGGGGGTGCATGGTGCAGTAATCAAACCCATGCAAGGCAGGCATTCTAACCGTTGAACTACCCATGTACCCTATTACTGTTTTTTAATTAGAGAAGTTGTAGGTTTACAGAAAACTCATGTTAAAAATACAGTGTGACCATATTGACACTTTGCATTAGTGTAGTACCTTTGCTAAAATTGATAAGAGAATATTAAAGTAGTACTATTAACTATTATCCGCAGACTAGGTGCATTTTTTTACCATATACCACTACTATTAACACCACATATTGGCATTGTATATTTGTTACAATTCCTGAAAGAAAATTCTTATATTTATACCATTACCCCCAGTTCATCAACCACAACAGGGTTCACTGGGTTATACCCTCCCATGTTTTATCTTCTGACTTGCATTCTAGTAACACACATGACCAAAACTTCCCCCTTCAACCACATTCACTTACGTAATTCAATCCTGTTAATTACACACACAATAATGTGCTACCATCACTGCCATCCATTTCCAAACCTTTACAATCAAACTAAATAGAAATTCTGTGTAATTAGGCATCAGTTTCCCCACTCTCTTCCCCCACTCTATCCCCTGGTAACCTATTTCCAGATTCTAACTCTATATGTTTGCTTATTATAGTTAGTTTATATCAGTAAGATCATACAACATTTGTCCTTTTGTGTCTGGCTTATTTGACTCAGCATAATATCCTCAAGGTTCATCCGTGTTGAGGCATGCACCAGACCTCTTTCCTTTTCATGGTTGACTATTATTCCATTGTATATATATGCCACATTTTGTTTATCCATTCATCAGTTTGTGGACACTTGGGTTGTTTCCATCTTTTGGTAATTGTGAATAATGCCATTATGATCATCAGTGCTCTAGCAAGTATTTCATTGCTCTACTGATAATCCTAAAAGTACTAAATATGGGGTATGCGAGGGTAGTTCAGTGGAAGGATTCTCGCTTGCCATGTGGGAGACCCAGATACGATTCCCAGCCCATGCATTTCACACCCCCTCCACCCACCCAAAAAAAATTCAACAAGTGATGCTGCAATCATGGGACAGTCATATGGAAAAAGGATGAACTGTGAATGCCAACATACAGCCTACAAAAAAAAGAAAAACCACTATATGAGAACAGTGGAATTCTAATCCTTTGAAATAATATTGTTTTTCCCCATAAATATTTCTTAAATACATGCCTATGTGTCAGTATGTTTTCCACACTAACCATAATCCACTTCTCCAATGTAAGGCATCCCACCTCAGAATGACCACAACACCCGTTTAAATCTCCATCTTCACATAGTAATTTCTTGGCTGCCACGAGAGTAGATGCATGGGGAGCGCTCTCCATTTTTCCAGCATCCAGGTATATTCCTCTCCCCGTTGTATGTGGCTTTGGTAGGACAATCAGTCAGGACAGCCCACCCTACCCTGACCAAAGATGGGCTGAGACCCAAGCAGCCCTTAGGGAGTCCTTCCCCCACGATGTCACATCTTGAGTGAACATCATGAGCAGAAGCTTAGAGAAAACTGATTTATGCCTGCAGCAGTTCCCCTGCAAGACTCTCGGTTCCTGCTGCTCTGGAAATTATCCTTTCCAAACCTGGTCCTTCACCTTCAGTCCTGCAACTTTCCTTTTAAATTAAGTGACCCAATCAGTGTCTGTCACTTGTAACCGGAACCAACTGATTTGTTAGGTCCACAAAAACCTGCAGAGTAGGAGAAGGAATTTGATTCCTTATGAATAAATTAGGGTGAAGGGAGGAAATCCATTACTGAATCTGTAAGATCCCAAAATTTTAATTAATTTTTTAAATGAAAGAAACATATAAAATGAAGATAATAGCAATGTCATTTTGCAGATTTTAAATTAGTCCCAATAGTTAATGTACAGTGAATTCCTATTGCTAATGTAATTTCACTTCCCTAGGACTAGTGGCTACTCCTTTGTGACAACATGGTACCTTTAGTATTGAACATCATTAGTTTACTTTCCATGGCTTTTGCTTGGGACCATTTACCAGGCTGTGACAGCAAAGACACAGGCGAGATCCGTTACTGCCCCGAACACGTAACTGACAAGACACCAAAGCACAACTCATTGCTTCCCTGTTGTGGCTTTCACACCAGAGGGTGTTGGGGAAGCCTAGGGACCAGAATGACCCAAGAGATCAATGCAAACCGAGACAAAGATTCCAAGTTCAGCCAGTGGCTGAGGAACACAGGCTGCACTCACAGCCTCTGGCCTCAACACCAGGATGTCTGACAGGGAGAAAAAAAAAAAAAAGATGTCTGCCAGCAGTGAGCAAACAATGGATCCCCAAAGGATAGAGAAAATGGAAAAATATTCCTGCATGAATAAAACAGTAGAGGAAGAGCTGTTCAAGTACATTTATTCCACCCACTATCTGATGAAGAACTCTCCTTCATAAAAACTCTGACATAGATAATCACTAGAGATGTCCAGACCCTGCTTAAATACCTTCAGTGATGGTAAACTCATTACCTGCAGGACAACTCACTTCAATTTTAGACAGCACTAATTGCTAGAAATCTCTAACAGCTTGGATGAAGCCAAACAAAACAATGCTGGTCCTTCCTCCCTGTGATCATCCTTCACATATTTGATCACAGTTATCATGTCCCACCTAAATCTTCTCAACTCCTCGTTAACATGTCAGAGGCTATAAACCACTTTTCATGTGACATGGATTTGAATTGTATTTCCCACATTATGGAGAGTCTTTCAGTCAGATCCTTGCAGGAAAGAGATGGTAACTTGAAGACAGTTTAATCAAGGAATTGGATTAATTTCCTATGCCCGCTGTAGCAAATGCCACAGACTGGACGGCTTAAAACAACAGAAAGGTATTGTCTCACAATTCTAGAAGCTAGGAGTCTGAAATCAAGGTGACAACCGAGCCCTGCTCCTCCTGAAACCTGCTGAGGAGAATCCCTTCTTGCCTCTCCTAGCTTCTGGGATTTGCCAGCAATCCTTGGTGTTTTTTGGCTTGCAGATGATCACTCCAATCTCTGCCTCCTCCATCTTCATATAGCCTCTCCCCAGTGTCTGTTTGTCTGTCTGTGTGTCCAAATTACCCTTTCTTATAAGGACACCACCCTAATCCATTTTAGCCTCATGTGAACTCATCATGTCTTCAAAGACCCTATTTCCAAATAAGGTCATAGTCATAGGACTGGACTTGAACATGTATTTTTTGGGGGGACAATTCAATCCATAATAGAACTACTTGGAAATGTGTGAGCAAAGTATAGGGAAACTAAAAGGGATTGCATAATACCGCAAGCGTGTTACTACCCTAGGTTTAAAGGAGCAAGGAAAACAGCAGTCCTGGAGACAAGTCAAGCAATGTAAAGAGGATTGCCATAGGAAAGCTGTAATCTTCAGTTACATGTGGTGGCCCCTGGGAGAAAGGGTCTGGTGAAGCAAATAGACTCCCTCCTTCCTCTCACTTGCTCTATTCTCCTTCCAGAGCTCTCCATTGACCAAACACAACCGGAAGCTTGAAGGAAAGGGAGCTATGAATGCAATTTAGGTTACACCCCTGGGACACAGAATGGGTGGTGACTGGATCTGAATAGGCAAATGGAAAATATCCAGCATAGTGGACAACTTTTTTCTTTGCCCAAAATGAGCGCTCTTTTATTCTGGTAATAATATCGCAGTATTCTTCAGAGGAACCACTTCTACCCCACTCTCCTGCTACTTCGGGTAAGTCTAGTTAATTGCCTCTGACTCCAGGAGAGGTCATGAGGCTCAGGCCTGACCCATCAGAGGACCGCAACCCCCTCCCTGATCAGTGCTAACCATATGACCTAGTTAGAGGCAATGAGTAATCTCTGTACTTCAGCAGGAAGGGCAGTGTTCTCCTTTCCCCTGGATTGGAAAATATCAACCTGAAGATACCAGAAGCCATAATACCCCCTCAAGAGCACAGGCTGGATGAAGTCAACTCAGAAGAAGGCAGAACGACTAGAAGAAAGGAGAAAGACTAGAACCTGAAAACATTGTTTAAGTCCCCGGATCCAGTTGTGCCTGAAACCTACACTGTCCATCTCAGCCTGAAATTGAAATGATATTGAAAGACGGGACTAGAGCATAAAGAACGCTGGTGAGGCTTACATTCAAACCCTGGCTCCACGACCTTCTCGCTGCACAACACTGAGCAAGACACTTCACCTCCCGATCTCCAAGTTTCTTGGCTTTACAACAGGGATTTATAATGCCCTGCCAGCCTCACACTAAATTAGCATGAACACCAAACGCGATCACGTATCTAATTGTCCCTTGGGAACTGTATTGTACAGATGTCATCCATTCTTCTTCGGGTCATTCCCCCCTTCAGATGCACCACCCTCAGAACACTGGAAACACAGTGTTCCACAGTCAGGAGCACAGGCAGTCTAAAATTACTTCCAAGGCTGAGTAATGGCATATTGAATAGCAGCTGTCAAGAGCAGTGGCAACCTTGACACTGCCAAATAGGAAAGAAATGAAATTGACAAATTGGCTTTAAAGAGACAGATTGGAATCTGCAACTAAGAAACAGAATGATAAGAAAAATTCTGCTGAATTAAAAAAATATGTCTGAAACAGTGTCAGAGCAAAAGAGGGAGAGTAACAGCCAAAACTAAAGAAAAATGGCACATGGTCTGGGGATCCGAGATTCGAGTTGCAGCAGTCCCAGCAGCTTAGCAATATAGTCAAGAGTGCTCCAAAAGCCATGGAAGGTGAGATGGAGTACCTCCCTGAGGACAGAGAACTGTTGAAAGGAAAAGCCCAGACATTGCACACATGAATTATTGGGAAAGAATAAAAGCAAAGAAGCCAGCCAGCCAGTGGGCAGTAAACACAGGCTCAGAAAAACAGAAAGATGCCAAATATTTAGCAGCTGAAGCCGACCCTGATGTCAAGCAGGAAATCTGAAAGCAGTTCTTGAAGTGGCTAAATCCGATGTGGAAATTTCAAAACTGAAATGGTTAAAATCCAAAGCAAAGCTAGGAAAATGTCTTACCACAGAGGCAAAAGAGAAAAACATATGTGCGAAATGTTTCAATGTGCTCGTCAGTGGCTCTCGCTTCACAGATATGAATACCAGACTTGGGTGGAGCATAAATAAGCCCCAGGCTTTTTACTGGCCCAGCAGCTCAGTTCTATTATATACTAAAATCAAAGAGCAAGAAAAATTTAAATGAACTTATAATCAATATGCTAAATGCATTTTAATTTTTTAACAGCTTATGAAAGAACATTCTTATCTTTGTACTATTCACCATGGACTCATCCATCACAAGGTTCTCTGTGCTACACAGTCCCATGTTTTATCCTCTAGCTTTTCTCCAAGTAACATATGTGGCCTAAAACTACCCCTTTCATCCATATTCACACACATAATTCAGTGTTTTTAATTATACTCATAGTAACAAGCTACATGACCACTATCCATTTCCAAACATTTACAACCAACATGAATATAGAAATTCTTGACTCATTAAGTGTCAGCTCCCCATTCTCTACCCCCATTTTATCTCCTGGTAACCTATATTCTAAATTCCAAATTTATGAGTTTGTTTGTTATACTTAGTTCATATTAGTGAGACCATACAATACTTGTCCTTCTGTGGCTGGCTTATTTCATACAATATAATATCTTCGAGGTTCATCTATGTTGTCACATGTTTCAGGACCACATTCCTTCTGACTGCTGAATAATACTCCATTATATGTATATACCACATTATGCTTATCCATCCATCAGTTCGTGGACACTTGGGTTGCCTCCATCTTTTGGCAGTTGTGAAAAATGTTGCTATGAACATCGGTGTGCCAATGTCCATTTCCATCCCTGCTTTCAGTTCTTCTAGGTATATACCTAGTAATGAGATTGCCAGATATGCTTCCTGAGGAACCACTAAGCTGTCTGCTACAGCAGCTGCACCACTTACGTTACCATCAGCAGGGGAATGAGTGTTCCAATATCTTCACATCCTCTCCAAGACTTGTAGATTTCTGTTTGTTTGTGTTTTTTTTTAATAGTGACATTCTAGTAGGTGTGAAATGACATCTTGTGATTTTGATTTGCATTTCCCTCATAGCTAGTGATGTTAAGCAACTTTTCATGTGCTTTTGTAATATGCCAAATGCAATTTAATATACCAATGGGCTAAAACTAAAAGAAGTGTTTAATAAAGTCTGAAGGAATACAAGATCTTTCTTGTCCAATGGAAGAAAAATACATTTCTTATGGAGTGCTCAAACAAAATATAGTTCAAAATCATTTTCAGCATCTGAGCAAAGTACTGGGCTAGATGCTGTGTAAGACAGGAGATGAAAGTACATGCTCCTTTCCCTTGCATGGCTAACAATACAGTAGAAAAAGAAAATCCCACTAGCTCAAGATAGAATGGAGAATGGAATGCTTCAGGTAGGACAAACAAGGCTTAGAGGACTATACTGCAGGTGTTTGCTCAATAAAAAATAAAACCATAAAAGAAAGACAGACTCACATCAATAATTTTCCTCCCCCATTTAAGTCAGCTGACAAATTAAACTGACCAAGCAAAAAGGATTTGTTGACACTGTCCCCTCTTTTACAACCACCCTTCCCTAAACAGCACACCAAGCCCTGCCTATTCTACAAGCAGACCATGTCTAGAGTCCTTCCCTTCTCTCTACTCCATTGCTACTACTACACACATCCAGGATATGATCATCTCTCACCTAGACTATGCCAAATTATTCCACTGATTCCCACTCTCTCTATCTGATAAATAGTCCCCTATCTAGAACGCAGATTTAAATGTGTTTTTTAAATGCCACTTAGATCAAAACCCTTCTCTAGCTTTCAGGGCTAAAATGAAATATCAAATTCTCCAAGACCCTGCATCCTCTGGCCTCTAGCTGCTTCATCAGGCTCATTTCATGTCACTCTCTGTCTCCGTTATTATACTCCAACACCTCATTAACCTTCGTTAGATTCTGTGAATGCACCATGCTCTTTACCACCAAAAGATCTTAGCATATGCTGTTCCATGTCTGCAATGCTCTTCCCTCCCAGTCATCCCCTGACCAACACTTATCTAGCCTTCAAGCCTAAACTTAAAAATCACTCCCTTACAGAAGACTTTTTGAGCTCCCAACATAAATTAGGTCTCAGAGCACCTTGCCCTTATCTTTATAACCATTGGTAATGATACATTGCTTCTGTCTGTTTGTTTAATCTCTGACTCACCACAATTCTGAACAATGAGGAACTTGTCTGTTCGCTCCCCACTATACACGAACCTCCTAGAAGTTTCTGGCACTCACTAAGGGCTTGGAAAGAATTTGCTGAATTAATTAATATCTCAGCATTAACATGGTATACAAAGTAGAAGTCACGTCTTCCTTCTTCAAGGTGTTTCCACCCTAATACATGCAAAACAATAAGGAAGTAGAATAAAATAGATGAAAATCACATGTGGAGTATTTTCAATGGTAAGTGACACAGGTGTGCAGGCAGTCGGTATAATTT
The DNA here is from genome assembly GCA_004026745.1 of Myrmecophaga tridactyla. Classification (NCBI taxonomy): domain Eukaryota; kingdom Metazoa; phylum Chordata; class Mammalia; order Pilosa; family Myrmecophagidae; genus Myrmecophaga; species Myrmecophaga tridactyla. Next base: position 3,370 of record PVIY010007225.1, on the reverse strand, counting down.
ATGAAATGGTAAACCCTGGATAAATAAGAGATATTCTCTTTAAGTCATCGCTACTTTCAGGCAGATTCTCATTTTCAGGTGGGCTCATTGGTAACCACAATTTTTTTGCAAAGGGGGAACCAAGAATCAGGAGGAAAAAAAAACAAATCTCCATATCAGTAAACACAGACTCAAGTAATTGAGGATTGCAGCAGACAGAGAGCCACCTGCCCCAGAGCTACTGAAGCTGCACTAGATGCCAGTGCAGGTCCCAAATTCGTACCACCTGAGCAGTACAAAAATCTGGAGGGAGAACCTAAGCCAAAAATTAGTTCTTCTTGAAGATGCAAAGAGTTGGAAAAGCATCACTCCCACACTTACAGCAAGGAAAAAGCTTGCCAGAGTGCAAATTAATAACTTTTCTTGAACCCATCAAAAAGCTGAGGTCGCAGAGCCACTAACTAACCCAAAATCTGGGCAAATATAGACACCTGTAGGCAGAAACAGTACCCAGACCTTTGTTTAGCTGGAATAGGACACCAAATAAGCCAAATTGCTAAAGGCCAAATATGAGCTACTTAGAGGCTGCAGATATAGGTGAGGATGGGTGGAGTGCATTTGAGAACTTTCCGTACTATTTTTGCAAAATTTCTGTAAGACTAAAATTATTTAAAATAAGAAGTTAAAGCAAAAAGTGGTTCAGAACTCCTGAAGGCCACTGGGTTTGCACAGAAGCAAACCAAATAGAACATCAAACAAGAGTCTTCTCATTATAGACATGCCTGGGACTCTCATGAAGATGAGCCCACACAAAAAAATACCAAAAAAATGAGCGTTCTAGTGGCTAAGTTAGTCCACAGACCCAACAAATATGTGCTTTCACACTTGAAAACTGATAGCTAAATTTATCTTGCATTTCTAGAACTTAAAATTGATTTCTTTTATATCTCCATTTTCATCTTTTACAAGATGTTTTCAGACAAATAAGGATTAAGGACATTTATGATCTTCTAATATCCAGTGAAAAAATCTCCAGAAGTTTCCCTTCACGTAAGTGCAAATAAATCCAGAAGGAATTTATGAGATGTGTAGAACAGAGGGAAGTAAAAATAAGAAGACCTAATGGTAAATTTAAGTACGAATAGGCTATAAAAATAATAATAATGATAACTTTTTTTACAGGTGAAATAAAATGAAATTAACATACTAGACAAAAATAATACAGAAGATAGGAAGGGTGTTCAAAGGCAGACAGCAGAAGGGGTATTTGAAGGAAGTTAAAGCACTCTAAAATCATTTGTCTTATTTAATAGGAAAATAGAAATATTGATTTACTTTAAACTTTGTTTAAAATATGTAGAGCTAGGGCGGGCCATGGTGGCTCAGCAGGCAAGAATGCTTGCCTGCCATGCCAGAGGACCCGGGTTCGATTCCCAGTGCCTGCCCATGTGAAAAAAATATATATATGTAGAGCTAAGTACTTATACTTTAAAAAGAAAAAGTAATCACAGAAAAATTAGAAATAAAATGTGTAGCTTCCAAATTGATCATGGAGGGGTTGGGGGAAGAAGAGAAAGAACACAAAGAAAACTCCATCAACCTATAGAAGTCCTAGAAAGTGGCTGAAAGATTGAAGCCTTGTAATAGAAAACACAAAATAAGATGTTAGGTATAAATTTAAATGCATCTGTAATTACAACAAATTAAAATCATTTTCTTAAAGAAGATACTGTCTATATTTGGGCGAGTCTAGAATGCCCAAATAACAGAAAAACCCAACAATGATCTAATGTCTTAAAGAACATAATGTAAGAGAGGAAGTGAATGCTCCATGGACAAATCTGCTCCGTGAAGTAATTTCAGAGCTCTAGGTCCTTTCCATATTATTTTTCCACTGCCCTTTGCGGTCTTTTCCTCACATGCACAGTTGAAGTTCTATCCAAGGCATATCTATATTTTGACTCACAAGGAGAAAAGGTGGGGATAACATACAAACAAGGTCTGCTTGGTTTTTACAGAGTGAGTGGGCCTAGCCACTACCCTATTTTTCTGATGGATCTTCATATTCAACACCTCCATTTCCTGAAAATAGAAATATATTTTTTGCTACTGGACTTTTTTTACCCAGCATTTTAAAAAAAAAAAAAAAAGAACTGCACTGTTATAAATACTTTCTTGCAGAAGGCCTGGTGTTTTGGATAACCTTTGGTGTTTGGGATAACTTTTATTGCTTCTTTATATCTAAAATCTTCTTAAAATAATGGCGGCTTAGTGAGGTATGGAATTTAGTTCATCCTGCAGAGCAGCAAGTAAATAGCCAGGAGCAGTACAGAACAACTGCTGGGGCCACATCAGTGACCGGACACATAGCATACCCCAATTTGGACCAGCTGGACCAGTTGCAAGCCCACCCAGAACCATGAGTCCACCAAGCCATGGCAGTTGGTGCCCCTCCCCAACAGGCTGCTTCCCAGAGGAGAAAGGAAAGAGACTTTACCAGCAGCAGGGGCTGAGCCCAACCAAGCTTCAATAGTAGAATTAATTAACAAACTCTGACTACTAAAGATAGACCCCCAACTCAGCTGAACCTCCAGTAAAAGCTGAGGTTGCTGGGTTTTGCCCCAGAGCAGAGGGGGTCAGGGCTGATGGAAAAAAAATTTTAAATAAAAAAAAAAAAAAAGGAGGTTTTTTTGGATTGGACAGCACAAAATACTTCAAAGGGCCTGGGCCCTGAAGGAAAGGAGTGTGCACATAGGACCGGGAGATCACAGAGCAATGTACCAACTTAAGCTCTTGATTGGCAAACTTGACGTATGGGGGTCCTGCTCTGAAAAGGATTTTCTTTTTCTTTTTTTTGGCTGTGTTTCTACAGCTTGACTACTCTTTGGGTATAACTGCAAGGCTTCTCGGGCTCTGACTGCTCCAGGCAAGGGCAGAATTAAGCTTGTCTGAGAGATAAAGAGGCTGGTCAGGTGAGAGGAAGTAATTCCCTAAAGGCTGTGCCTTCCCTAGGAGAGGGGTGGGGCCCAGCTCAGGTGGAATCCCTTCCTCAAAAATTCAGACCCCACTGAAAATAGATGATAATTAATACTTTAAAATATCACCTTAGGGTGAGACTAAAGCAAAAAAAGTTTATTTGTCACAAAATTTATACTTTGACTAGAGCATTTCCTAATATAACCCATGTAGATGGTTTGATTAAATGTCATAAGTACTTGGAATCTCAGGTAGCCACATGAGATTTTGCTGGTTTGTCCAGAGTGATTCCCCGATGAATCCCAGAATGATTTGATCAGTGACTGGAAAAATATTTGCAAGCCCCCTTCAGGGAATGGTGAGAACGGGGAGAAATTCAACTTCCCCAAGTTGAATTCTTGATATTCTCACAAGC
>PVIY010007224.1:0-83222 GCA_004026745.1 Myrmecophaga tridactyla | reverse complement strand
ATCATCTCCCTGAAGATATAACCCAATCAAGAGTGGTTGTTAAACTGGATTAGGTAGAGATGTGTCTCCACCCATTTGGGTGGGTCTTGATTAGGTTACCGGCATCCTATAAAAGAGAGATTTTGGAGAAAGAGAGATTCAGAGAGAGCAGAGAACAACAACAGCCATGAGAAAGCCACAACAGAAAACGCTGCAGAACCATGAAGCAGAGAAGCCACCAGCCAGCGACCTTTGGAAATGAAGAAGAAAAACTCTTCCCAGGGAGCTTCATGAAACAGGAAGCCAGGAGAGAAAGCTAGCAGATGACGCTGTGTTCACCACGTACCTTTACAGATGAGAGAGAAACCCTGTGTTTGCCATGTGCCTTCTCACTTGAGAGAGAAACTCTGAACTTCATCGCCCTTCTTGAACCAAGAATGCCTTAGATTGGACATTTCTATAGGCTTGTTTTAATTGGGACATTTTCTTGGCCTTAGACCTGTAAACTAACAATTTATTAAATTTCCCTTTTTAAAAGCCGTTCCATTTCTGGTATATTGCATCCCAACAGCTAGCAAACTAGAACACTTATCATTATCCTCATTTCACATAGGGGAGCAGAGGTAAACGTTATCTGACAGAGCTTTCTAACAATTTTAAATAAAGTTTAATAACTTAAAAAAAAAAACTTTAATATTCTCACATTTATCTTTTTAATTAAAAATGAGGAAATTAGAATTATGTGTATCTTTGAATGTTAAAAATGACATCGTGCAAAAGTTGCTTCTTTTCTAATCTGTCATTATATACCCACATTCTATATTTACTTTTATGTGTGAAGTATTTTTTGTTTTTGTTTTTGACTGACAGAATCCTATAATTCTTTCAAGGGTCAGCTCTAATGTTAACCCCTCCCCATGCTTGAATTTCTTCTTTGTCTTTCTGATACAACACTTTGCACAGACATGTATTTTAGTATTGACTAGTTGGTTGTCTTAAGTATTAGACTTTACTGGACCAGTGGAGAAAAAACAGACTGAAGCTGCAGCGATCTAGGTTCAAGTCCCCATTCCCATAAAATTTACTAGTTTTATGACCATCAACATATTATTTAACTGCTCTCGGTCTCAGTCTCATCTCTAAATTGGAGACAATGCTATCTACCATATGAGACTACAGTGAAGATTAAAGCAACATATGTTAAGAGGCCAGGTGTGCAGTAATTGCGTTCCTAATTAATAATTCTTGGAGCCTACCAAAGCTTTCAAGTTCTACAGCTACTTTCATTGGAACCTATTTGCTGTCTGAAACAGGAAGACTTAATCAAGTTGAAGACTAAACATAAAAAAAATAAACTAAAAAAAATATATTATGTGACTAGGATTTTAATTGGCTTATTCTTGTAGGATTGATTTATTGAGATATTTTCTGCAATATCTAAAATATTGCATTTTTAACTTTTTGTTTATTTTGCACATGCTTAACAACTGAGAGTTGTCTTTGTTTTCAGAGATAGACTAAATATCCTTTTTTTAAAAAAGTTTTTATTTGGGTAGCATATATACACTTGTTTCCCATTTTTCAGTTATACAATTCAGTGGTGTTAATTACACTCACAAAATTGTGCTACCATCACCATCATCCAATACCCAAGCTTTTCCATCATTCTAAGTACAAACTTGATACATTTTAAGCATTAACTATTCCCTGTCCTCAATGCATTCCCTGATAACCTATATTCTAAGTTCTGCTCTATGAGTTCTCTTAGTCTAATTATTTTTGTCAGTGAACTAATACAGTATTTGTCCTTTTGTATCTGGCTCATTTTACTCAAATTGCTGTTTTCAAGGTTCAGAACTTCATTCCTTTTTTAGGGCTGAATAATATTCCGTTGTATGTATATATCACATGTTTATCCATTCAATTATTGACAGACACTTGGCTTGCTGCCACCCATAATGACACTATGAACATTAGTGTACAAATATTTGTTCGAGGTCCTGCTTTCAATTCTTTTGAGTATATGCCTAGATGTTGGATTGCTGGGTCATATTATACATTGTGATGAATTGCCAAAAGGTTTCCCACAGCAGCTGCACCATTTTACATTGCCACCAATGATAAACGAGTGCTGCTATTTTTCCAAGTCCTCTCCAACACTTATTTTCTGTGTTTTTTTTTACTAGTAGCCATTCTAATGGGTGTGAAGTGGTATCTAATTGTGGTTTTGATTTTTCGTTTCTCCAGTGGCTAATGATGTTGAGCATCTTTTCATATGCTTATTGGCCATTTGTGTATTTTCTGTGGAGAAATATCCTTCATGTCTTTTGCCTATTTCTGAACTGGGTTGCTTGTCTTTTTGTTGTTTAGTTATAGGAGTTCTTTATATATTCTGGATAGTAAACCTTATCAGACACATGGTTTCCAAATATTTTTTCTCTTTGTGTTGGTTGTCTTTTTACTTTCTTGAAAAAGTTGATACACAGGGTGCCTGGGTAGTTCAGTGGTTAGAATACCCGCCTTTCATGTGAGAGACCAGGGTTCAATTCCCGGACCATGCACCCCCCAAAAATAAATAAATAAGATAAGATAACGTTGATACACACAGGTTTTTAATTTTTATCAAGTGTCATTTATCTATTTTTTCTTTTGTTACTTATAAATATCTCTCTCTCTTTTTTTTTTTTTGCATGGGCAGGCATTGGGAATAAATATCCTTTTGATTGTGTTGTTTGTTTTTATGTTTTTCACACTAGATCAATATTTCTTAACTTCTTCTTCATTATCACTGTTCTAGGAGACTTTGTAGACATTCTTTTCCTAATTGCCTCACCACCCTCCCCAGAATTATTAATACCACAGATATACTATAAATCTGTTTATGTACTGAACGTATTCTTGTGCATTATACTTAAAATGAGTAATTGTTAGTCCCCCTCCACAAAGAACCCATTTCTACCCTCTCGGAGTGATATCATCTCATAAAGAATCTAAACATCAGTTCTTTTAGACATGATTTGACTGGGGATCCTACAGATTCAGAACTTGAGTTCTAATAAGACAATGCTGCTGATGAATTCCAGTTGTCCCTTTAATTTGCTGTGTGACCTTTTGTCTGCCTCTTAAGCTTTCAAAGCCTAAGCTTTTTTCATCTGTTAAATGGGAATATTAACATCATACTCATAATACGAAATGAGATAGTTCATGTAATGCTTTTAGCACATATTAATTGTTCAATATGTTAACTAATAATTTATTATCTTAATAACTGCAACTTAAGACCTGAGTATCAAGAAATATCTAGCTATTCTCTTTTTCACCTTTTTTATACTCCTAGGCTTTGAAAACAAAAATATAAGTAACATGAGATAAAAGACCTACAAATCTCCACAGTTACTAAAAGCTAACTGGAAAGAAAGTTTATTTGTGTATATATAATTATACATGGGGTAGTATAGTGAATATACATGGTGGCTTGAAGTATAGATTATTATTTTATTAAATAATTCTGGATTCTATTTTTAGATATTTGATTTAATGGATGCCAAAGCACGTTCTGATTGTATCAAAGAAATAGATCTCCTTAAGGTAAGTAACAAATGAACTTTTAAATATTTTGAATGTAACTGATGTGTTGATAAAAGTGATATAATATCATACTTACAAGAGAAAATATTTCTAAGAACTTATGTCACACTGATTTCAAGTTAACATGTATGTTTTAATCTAGGAAATAGATAACGTGAGCATAAGCACTGAAGACATTTTTTATTGACCATCACAACCAGACATATTCTAATTACATAATTAATGCATATTATCATCATCTCAAATGTGATTGAGATGAAATCCACATTGATTGATCTAAATGTCTCACTTGTTTTTATTTTATTTCTGAGCCATTTTTCTAGATTTTACAAGGATGGATTAGGAATTAGATTTTGATTTTTCATCTAGTCAAAAAATATGAGATTTCAATTATCTCTGCATTGCTTCTTTTCTTGTGAAATGCTCCAGCTAATTTATATTTTAAATTTTAGGTAATTCTTAGGTGTTCTTTAATGTGATCTATTTGTGTTAGTACCTGAAATGAATCAGATTATCCAAAAAAGATAAGAGTAAGGAGCAGAATGAACCATATTGTTTCATGTTCTAGTAGTTGAAGTAATTGATTTATAAAATATATAAACCTTTGTTATAGAAGTACTATATCATATATAGATATAATATGTAGAAAATTTGGTGGGGTCCTATAACCAGAAGGAGGGGAAGAGTATCACCCATATACTTTCTGAGGTAATTCTTGAATAATTTTCTTTGAGAAGCTATTTGCCTTATGTTAACTTTATGCTTGTTTTCTTTCTCAGCAACTCAATCATCCAAATGTTATTAAATATTATGCCTCATTCATTGAAGATAATGAGCTAAATATAGTTTTAGAATTAGCAGATGCTGGTGATCTATCCAGAATGATAAAGGTAACTTTTTTAGAAAATTGTTTTCAAATTTAATTTTTCTAATAGACTTTACTGTTAAATATATAGGTATATCAGGTACTTTAAATTAAAAACCTCAGTACAATGCTTAACATGTGATAGATATGTAATAAATGGTAGGGGATAGTGATGATAATGATTATAAAACTGGTTTACTTAACGAAGTTCACATTGATCAACTTAGATATATGAAATCTGAAAACCAACTTGGAAGCAGGTAAAGATACTTGTCTTCTGTACACTAAAATTACAATTTTGCAGCTTGATTTGTCTGAACTTGATCCTGGATCTCTAGACAACAGAGAAAAGAGAACAGAAAGAGATTCTATAGCCCTTGGACATCAAACCCTGACTCAATCACTTAAAAGTTATTCATTTTTCTATTCTAAGAGCATATTGGTTAAGTTTAAGTTCAGTTACAAGTAATAGAAACCCCCAGAAGAGCAGTTGCCTTAAAACTATTGTTTTTGTACAGCAGTAACTTCATGTCACATATTCTCAAAACCGAAATAATTATAGAACCTACTTCAGAGTAGTTGTGTTGAGTAAATCAATTACTGTTTATAAAGTGTTTACAATAGAACCTCATACAATAGCTACTGCTATTGCTACTACTACTGCTACTGCTTTCTTTGTGACATAAAAGTCCAGGACTAACATGGTGACTCTTTATCAGTTTCTCAGGAATACAATCTACTTCCAGCTCATCATGTTTCACTATTCCTAGGCATGAAGAGACAAAGGATATTTGCTGGCTGTCTCTTAAGGCACATTCCTGGATGCTGCTGTACATTTTCCCTTTCATTTCACTTGGCTAAAACGTAGTCTCATGAATACATCTAGATGCAGGAAAGGTTGATATAGTCTTTGTTTGACTAGCCAAACAGCCAGCAAAACTTCTGTAACTCGGGAAACATGAGTTGAATAGATTCGGGTGCATGACTAGCAGTCTCTGTTACATGCAATTATTGTAAGGATTTTAAAAGAAACAATTTTAGATGTTTTAGTTGCATTTTATTTAATCTTCACAAGTATTCTGAGAGATAAACAACACTTAGAGAAAATAAGTAACACTGCTAGTAAGTGGCAGAACTGGTATTTGAAGGCAGTTTTTCTGATGCAAAAATCCATGTGTTTTCCTCTAGCCTTTAAAGATTTTTGTATCACAGAACTTTTGACAGTTAGATGAAAGCCCTAGACCTTCTGGCCAGAAACATGTTGATGTACTTACAGTTTTGCATTTCGTTTCAAAGGGTTCCCAGATTCTCCGATCAAGGGGCTCATATCCTTTGGCAGTAGTTAAGAACCCTGCTCTCTAGTGTGGTTCAGTATCAGTTACTTAAACTTTCTTGTCACTCAACTTTCTTTAAGGTTAGTACCCTCATCTGTAAGATGGAGATGATTCATGGGTCTGTTTTTTATATTATTAAAACACTACATAAAAGGAAGTAATATTGTTTTTATTATCTCATGGAATGCTATCAAGCTTACTTTGTTGAAACTCCCAGAGTTAGAGTGAGTCACTTCTCATCTGATATTCTGTTTTAGGGACTTTCCAATACTAGACAAACAGCTAACCATTGACAAATAAATCTTTGCACATTAAGGGACAATAAAAACTTATAGTCATAATTTTAAAAAGAAATGTAAGGATCCAATGCAAAATAGTATAAAACAGCCATCTACCAAGATGAGAAATATGAAAGCAAACATAAATAGTCCTTACAAGAAACAACTAGTATAAAATTCTTTGCCCAAATCTTTAGGTGTGAGAGTTATTTAATTACATGTTGTTGGGGAGGAAAGAGAGCAAACCATTATCAGGCAAATACCTGCTGAAGCTTGACTAAAACAAGCAGTTTCATTTATTAAGTCTTGCCCTTGGTTGAGAGGTTGGTAATTTGGGGTTTTGATTTCTTACTTTCGTCTAATTTAGTTTTCTTTCTTTTCTACTCCTAGTACACATGTATCAGTTGTTGAACCTGGCCAGTTGCCAAGGCATGCCTGAGCATATAACACTTAGCTTGGAAGAATATTCCTATCCTTTCATTACTTGACAAAACTAATGCAAAAGCAGAGGGCCTAATAAGAATTCTATCCTGTCCAACTGCAGCTTATTCAAATTTATTAGGCCAATGAGGAAGGAAGGATTTGTAAGTGTGATCTTATATTTCTTGTGGTGATAAACTTAGCTCCCTTATTTAAACATACTTCTGTCAGTTGATATTATTAAAGAAATTTTCTATCAGCTGATCCAGTAGATATAATAAGATAGATTCAGAACACAGAATTGGCAATGACTAGTAACTCAGTATTACTATGTATACAGTACAGTTGTTGACACCCTTGAATACCCGTAGGATTTCTGACTAAAATTTGAAGGTATCTATCATGTAAAAGATTATTAAAAAAAGAAAAGAAATTCTTTTGAATTTAGGATATGAGCTGATCCCTAATGAGTTTTATATGCCTATATAACAACATAATACACTTTGGTAGAATACTGAATTGGTTTCTTCTTTAGAGAATTGGTAGTATCATCCCTTCTTCCTCTCCAACAGGCTTTACTGAATAAGTCTTTAGTGAGCCTATCCTTTATTTTAGGTACCACTAGTTAACTGACTTAGTCAAGAAATAAGACATTTTGGGTGAGGTTCCCTATTCATCTTGGAGCTGTTCTAAAGATTGAAAATCATGTTAACAAACCTATAGGCTTTATAACAATCACAGCCTGATGGCCATAGTAGAAAGTTATACCAACGTCCTTAACAGTGAGGTGACCAAGTAGTTTCAGATAAGTAGATTAGCTTTATATCCAGGTTATATTTCTGTATGTCTTTTGTGGTTTAATATTTTAGATCTGACCAAGTGTCTAAATTAGATCCAAAGAGAATAATTTAATAGCTTGGGAGGTTCTCTCCAAGCTTTGTGTTTATTTTTAAAATATAAAATAAAAGGCCCTCTTGTCTTTCATTAATTTTCTCAAGTCAAAGTCCTTCCTCTTCCTCCCTTCATTCCCACCTCCCACAGGTAATTAATAGTAATTTTAATGTACATAAAACCTTCCCTCTCGATTTCTTCATCTGTAAAATGAAAATAAGACTAATTCTCCTGAATATGAAAGCATTCTTTAAAGTGTGAATCTGAGACACTTGACAAATTATTATCAATGTATATAATCTGTGCTTTGGACCCTCCAAAACACAATGAAATACTTGGTTTATTATATTTGTTTCTCTATTTCAATTGGATAAATAGCATTTTCCAGAACATTGATTCTTCAGTAGCATTGTTTTAGCACACTTTTAGATGTAAGATATATTGGAAATAATTATGTCACTAAATAAAATTACAGATTACCAAAAAAAAAATCCCTTCCCCACTTTATATTCTATCTTTATGCATGCACAAATATATATGTATGATTTATTGATAGATTATTTCCATTGTTTTTTATTCTTATACACAGAGCTCAAATAAAACTCTCTCTCTCTCTCTCTCTCTCTCTATATATATATATATATATATGCACACACACACACAATTATTTCTATTTCTGTTGCATAGATTCCTATAAATAGTATGGCTGGGTTATAAGGTATACCCATTTTAAATTGTAGTATTTACTGCCATGTTACCCTGTAAGTTGGTTATACCAATCTGTACCTTTTCTTTGAAACCAGCTCTTTATTCCATTTATTCATCTATTGGATATTTACTGTATGCCTTCTTGGAACTCATGGTCCATGAGAGAGATAGATATTTAACTAACAACCATAGAAAAATGTATAGCTGCAGCTGTAGGAAGTTATATTAATGGAAAGTGTGGGTTATAATGGAGCTTATAACAAGGACAGCCTAATCTAGACGGGGGGATTTCTGATGATAGTGGAAAGATTTTGGACAGTGGTGATATATGACCTCAATTTAAGTTACTTAATCAAAATGATTGAGCTACAATATCTCATTCATAAAATAGGGTTAATAATATGTGTCTTATAATGTTACTTTGAGGATTAAATAATAGTACTCATGATAAATGTGTATATATATATATATCTAATATGTGCACACACATACATATATTTATATGTACTATCTGAGTATATGATACTTGGCACTTTATTCTATTTAAACCTCTGATCGTCACTCTACCTCCCTCCCTTGTATCACACAAAATCTACTTTTCCTTATTCTTCACAGATGATATCACCCTTCCTATTTCACCAAATAAATAGAGGTCATCAGACAGGAACACCCTCATCTTTCCATGACCAAACCTATTAGGCCAACTTGTATCTGCCCATGTTCACTCCTCCTTCCCTCCTGTTGCCATATCCCTTGTTAGTCAGGAGGCGTTATTACTGTGTCCCTCCACCTTGGGTCTCTATCCTGCCTTCCCCCACATTCTCAGAAACCTTAAAATTATTCTCTATTCCCAGTCCCATATCAGCAACCATTTTGCATCTTATGGATTCCTTCAATCTCATTTTAACATGCTCAAACCAGTGTTATCTTAAACATGGTTGCATGTATACACATGCATGCATAAGAAGGAACAATAAGGATGGACAGGTATTACTATTTGAAATAAAAGTATTGCTGTTTAAAATAAGATCAAAGAAGGTCTTACTATTCCTACTTCATCCCAGCTTTTCCTTCAGTTACTGTCCTAGTTGTGTTTTACTTCATGCCAGATACTCTTGACCCTGTTTGCAGCACAACAAATGAAATGGCTTTTGAGTGGCCTCTGTCATCAAATCCAGTGGACTTCTTTTCAGTCCGCATTTTTTTTTTTTTGATCTCTCAATGACATTTGGCTCTGTTCTTCCTACTCTTCCACTGGTTATTGAATCCCAGAATCCCTTGGTTTTCTTCCTACCTCTCTGGAAACTCTAGTGTTCCCTCTTCTTCCTGAATCGAACCCAGGTCTCCGTCATGGCAGACAAGAACTCTGCCTGCTGAGCCACCGTGGCCCACCCTAAATGATGGAGGTTTTAAAGTTTCAGTTCTGGCTTTCTTTTTGCTTTATATTCTTCGTAGCTAATTTTGTCAAAACCATAGATTCAGTTACTCTCTATATTCTTGTTGACTCCCAATTTTTTTTATCTTTAGCCTAGGACTCTCTTTTAATTCTGAACCCATCTAACTCAACATGTCTATAAACAAATTTAAGATCTTCCTCTCAAACTAGTTTTCTCCTATGTTCCCTAACTCAAGGAATGGCACCACAGTCTATCCATTTGTTCATGCTGGAAACCAGGACTCTTCTTTGATACCTCTCTATACCTTCTCATTTTCAGTCTTTCACCAAGTTCTGTTTATTTTTTCTTCTAAATGTCTTGCAAATTTCTCCATCTAGCTCTATTTACATTTCTCTCCTTTCAGTATAAAGTAATATTATCTCTTACTTAGAGAGTGAGAGCCTCCTAACTGATCTTCCAACATCCAGCACCCATTCCTCAAACTTATTTTTCCATCAGTCTTTAAGAGGGGGGAGGAGAAGAAAAAGAAAATCCTCTACTTTCAAATTCTTCTCAAGTTTCCCATTGAGAATAAAGATGAAAACATTGGACAAGATTTACCAAAGCTTGTGTGACTAGAAGCTTGTGTGATCTAGAATGTAAGATCTCCGAGGAAGAGATCTTCATGTTTTTGTGTATTCATATGTCCTAAGTGTCTAGAACAGTGCTGGGCACAGTCTGTGCTCAGTAAGTGTTTACTTTAGCATTTGGTCCCTCCTACGCTCCAGCACCTTGATTTTTCATTTAATGGAATGTGCCCTGCTTGTTGCTGCTTCAGGGTGTTCATGCATGCAGTTCCGACTGCCTGGGATGCTCTTCACCCTGTTTGTTGATCTATTTATCCTTCAGTTCTCAGCTCCAATATCACTTCCTCAAGGATATCTCCTTTGACCCATGGACTCTTGAATTCTGTTAATGTCCTCAACAGTGTCCTTCTTTCATAGCTCTTAGTAATGTAAGCATGTAGTTGGATTATTTTATTGATATCTGTATTTCCTATTGGACTTAAAACTCTGTTGAGTATAGAGAACCATGTCCATTTTGCTTAGCAGTTTCTAGGGACATTCCTGGATCATAGGAAAAATTCCATAACTAAGTGGTAGATAAATGAAGAAAAGTTGATTCTTTTATGTCTGATACAATTCTCTGTTCCAGGGTCCAGTAAGTGCATGGTTGGTTGTATAATAGGCACAGAAGTTTCATATGCAAATCTGGTAGGGAAGTTTCACATTCAGGTCTGGTAGGGAATTGCTAAAATCTTGAGTGATTTGATGGCCTAAGAGAAGTTACTGTTCTAATAGAGGAATTTTTTTTTTTCCTGAGAAATTCTAAAACTGTTTTCAATGCACCCTTGTTAGTGTTGTAAGTGATTCTTTATAAAGAGACTACATTAGGAAAGAATCAGGAATGTCTTCTGTGAAGGAACATGACAGTGATTTAACCCTTTATAAAGGACCCCAGTAGATGCTTGAATTGTAAAGAACCTGTTTTATTTCTTTACAATGAGTAATGATATCTATAAATCATTGTGCCTCTAAATAACAATGTATTTCACGCTTTCAAGTCTTCAGCTTAATTGGCATAGAAGAGAAAATATAGCTCCTGGTATATATTCCAGAAATGAACCTCTGGATAGCATTGCATCAAAGATTTTTACAAGTAAATAATTAATTGGTTTAGAGTAGGCTGACAAATATAATTAAGCAATTTATAGTTGAAATATTCAGTATTTCTCTAATTAGTGACAAAGGAATACCTGGGGCTGTGGTCAGATGAAATACTTCCCAGACGAGTTTTAGGATAAAAGGAAATCCAGAATGTTTCATAATGTATTTCTTCATTATCAGTAATCAGAATTTTAAAGGAAAGTAGACTCTTTCAAAACAGACTTCACCATATTAACTTGCACTATATATGCTGTACATTTTCATTATTGTAGCCTAAACTAGACCAAAACATACTCTCTTCCATAGTATGTACTATCATACTGTGTGTTTTTATCCTTCTAATGTCAAGAAACCTATTTGGTGATAGAGACTTATATAGAGATGAGAAACTAGTCTCAAAAATATCTAAAGATTTTTGTTTGTTTCAGCTTAATTTGTCATAGAGATACTACTAAAATGTATTTTAAATTGTCATAGCCCATTTTGTAAAATATAGCTCATTTCTTGTACTATTTATGAGTGCCTATTAACAGCCAGAGTTTGAGACATATAGAAGAGACTATAAAGGCATTTATTTAATGTTATATTTTTCCAAGCCTGTATTTTCTAAAATGTAAATAAAACAAAATATAAACTTAATGAAGTAAATCTCTTCAGGGGAAACTTAGAAGTTTGTTATCTGCTAAAAGAGCTTCATACCATGTCACACTGGCTAAGAAGAATGTGATTGTTATTCTCATAAATGTTTGTCAGTGAAATATGCAATGCAGTTAATTTAGATGGATCTATTCTTTTGTGCCAAGAGTTAGCCACAATTATATATAATTAGTTAAGGCTGCAGCTTCTTAGTCCTAATATATTTAGATCTAGGCTATATTGGATTGTTAATGTTCTATATTCTTTGTGATTATCATTTGTGTGTCATTCCCTTTAATTTTGGTAGGAACCTCAAAATTTTTTCTTTATGTAGACAAAATTAATTTTATGCAATGATTTTTAATATACTTAGAATCTAACTTTTTATTAGTAGTTTATTGCTATGTTAAAAATTACCACATACTCAGCAGTTTAAAACAATGCAAATTTATTATCTCACAGGTTCTGTGGGTTTGGAGCCCAGACTGCTTAGTGAGTTCTCTGCTCAAGGTCTTTCAGGACTAAAATCAAGGTGGCAACTGGGACTGCAGTCTCATCTGAGGCTCTGGGTCTTTCTTCCAAGTTCACTGATTGTTAGGATAATTCAGTTCCTGCATTTGTGGAACTGAAGTCCCTAGAGTCTATTTTTCAACCAGGTACCATTCTCAGTCCCTAGATGCTGCCTGCCATTCCATTCCATGACTCTTCCACATGGTAGTTTGCTTCTTTAAGGCCAGCAGGAAAGTCTCTCTGGCTTCCAGTCTCACTGACTTCTTTGGTGAGCTTGCCTGATTAGGTCAGGCCCATCTAAGATAATTTCCCTTTTGAATGATTCGAAGTCAGTTGATTAGGAATGTTAATTACATCTGCCATTTAAGATATAATGTGAGTATGATATCCCATCATAGTCACACATCCAACTCAAGGTGGGGGATGGGAATTATACACCAAGAGGTGAGTGTATTTAGAGAGAAATTTATCTTAGAATTCTGCTTACCACAGGTTTTGATAAGCTTCTTAGAAAATAAATTATAATTTGGAGATTATGATTATCTTGAAATATCATAACATGTAGCTTGTTCACTTACTTAATTTTTGTTGGTTTTCACATTTGTAGACCAATGTTTTATTTGTATTTACCTAAATTAAGAGGTTGTATTGGAAGTAAAATCACTTTGAAATATCTTTTAGGATTACACTCTGGACTTCTGGATCTTAAAAGTGAAAAGCTTTCCAGTAGTACTACCTGAAATTAATAGTTTACCAAGCTACCTACGCTTCTAGTTTTAGTATCTGGTATAAAGTAAGTAGGCCATGTCATACAGCTATGAGAATTTGCAGTGGTTCCAAATGAAAATTTTTTTAAAAGATTTTCTGTCTTATATATCACTCTAGAATTATTCTAAGGTCTTAAGGTTACAAATTAGGTTACTATCTGAGAAAAAATCTAAATAGAATTGACTATTATATAAATAGTTACATATAATACATGTACACCTGTGTGTGTAGGTACATCCACTTAGATTTGTCTATATATGATATGTATATGTGTTAATTTTACAGAACAAATATTACCCAAAAAATGTCAAATGGGTTTTCTTTCATCCTTAAAGTAGTTCGATAGCAATATAGGATTTAGTGATTGTATAATTGAAAATTATATAGCATATTGGCCACTGTGAGGTTCTGTGAGTAAAGCTAAAAGGTAATATATGTATTTACTTGATGAAAATTTGAAGACAGTTTTCAAGGAGCTTAACACTCTTTAAATTTGAATGTAGTATTGATCTAAATCTACCTTTTAAAAACTGGGAAATACCAGTACTAGTAATTATGTTAGCTACAGACAATTAGGTAAAGAGAAGGGTACTCTTGCCCCTTTACGTTAAGCATCTCATTTTCTCTCACTTAGACTACTGTTGAGAGTTTTGCTGACTCATTATTGCTCTGCTGTGTTTTCTTTGTCCATTAAGAAAATAGAAATATCTTTCCAATTGTCTTACTCTTGTCTGCTATAACAGAACAAGAAAGAATTCATTAAAAAGGCAAGTGTTTCTGTTTATCTTCATGATCTTCTATACTTTCCTTGAGATTGACTTTCTATTTTTTTTTTAATCTCACCTTCTTTGTCCTTAGTACTCTGTTGCAGTAGAGAAACATCTTAAGTATTTCCAAGTATTTACTCTATGTCAGTTTTAGTAACATGGAATCTTCTCTTGACAATTATTCATGTGGCAGCAATGCTGGGATCATTCATTATAGTGATTCTGATAGATCCATATATATTTTTTAATCTTTTATTCTTTTGTAAACCCTGACTAAGTTTCCTTCACATGGATGATCATTTTTCAGAAGCAACTGTTTGGGGGGGAAAATGATGGCTTTATAAGCACTTATTCTTGTTTGCCAAATAATTTGAACTTTATTTTTTTTCATCCTTTGCTCAGATTTTTTATATTTGTTTCACATTTTCTACCCTAAGATAAAATATATTTTTGACTTCTGTTACTAATCCATACAATTTTGACTTTTCAGAATGAGTAAATTGCATTTATATTCTAAATTATCATCTAGAAACAACTAAGTGACCTAACAGATTTTCCCAATGTTACAGGAAAAGAAAGAGGCTAGGAGAGTTTAGACAGGAAATATCTTATCAAAGTATATAAAATGAGATGTTGATGATAAATATTATCAGTGATCTTATGCCTCTGGGCCTATTCTATTTAGCACCTTCTTAAGTGACTTAAGATATCTGAATATTATTTGGCATGCCAAGAGTGAAACTATTCACACACTGAAAATTAATATTACATACCAAAAATTTAATTCATATGTAACTATTTTACACATTTATATGATTCTCCCAAATTGTGTACAGCAAATATTTGTGTAATTAAATCTATCTGTGCCTCATTATACCTCTCAAGAAAAGTGTTTCCATATAAAGATGAATATATAATAAAATATTATACTTAGAACTGTCACTTATATTTTCAGAAATGTCCCATCTTTTTGGTCACTTGTCTCTGTACATTGAATTCTTTGAAATCACTACTGCAAAATGTAGTCTTATACAATGCATTATAAATAGTGATATATTTCTGTCTGACACCCTTCTATGGTAAATGTTTTACCTAATTACAAGTTTGCAACAAAGAACTCTAGCTCTCTTGTCATCTCATGTGAAGACCATTTATAGAATTAAGTGGACCAATAGGGGTCTTTGAGAGATTTATTTGCTCTGTTTTTGTTAACGAGAGATATGAAGGTAGGCCACCCCAGTAAGTCAGTTTGAAAATGTGCCAAACAGGCATTTATTGTTTATGTATTTGTAACTGCAATTATAGAAACCTAGATTATATTTTAGAGGTAGGGAGACCTTAGAAATCATCTCCAAACTTTTCATTTTAACATAATGAGAAAACTGAAGGCCAGTGTGGTTAAAGACTTGTTCAAGTTCATACAACCAGTAACTGTCAGATTTTGTAATCAGTTTTATTATTAAAAAGTGACTATGGATTGTGTTAGTGGCTCATTTAAACATTTAACAACACTCTCAAGCAGAAAATGTTTCCTTATATATAACATAAATCATTTACTTCCTCTTGATAGATACTTGGTAGAGATGGAAGACAGCTGGTGCCTGGAATGCCAGTTCTCTTACAACTTCATTAATAACATTATGTAGTTATCATTTCTCCTATCCCTCTTCAAGTTCTCCACAGGTGTCTGTAGTTACGGTGGCCAGAACACTATAGACTGTACACCGGGATTACATTTTTCTTTGTTTTTGTTTAAATGTAGCAATATTTAAAGTTATATATAAAGGATGCTTGATATGTGGATCCCAGAAGAGCTAACTAATTTGCAGGGCTCTCTGTGAGTATACTGGTTGCACATTTCTGATAGTTCCAGTATTTTGGCTTAATCTTTCCCCTTTAAAGATTAACATGCAAAACTATGTGGGCTTAAATATTTTGATATACCATGGAGATGCATTATTTTCATAAAATGAGAAAATATATATATTTTTCTCTATTGATGAGTTTATGCTGGGTAAATTTCATTGGCGCTCTCCCCAAGATTTTTTTAGTAGGAAGGCTAGAATTGCAAAATTTAGAAATATGTAGTATATATTCTACTTGGAGTTGTAGTACCTTCAATTCAGGAACCAAGTGACCCAGTTGAACAAAAAATGGTACTTAGATTTTCAGTGTCCACCATACAATTGAATTTGGACATTTAGTTTGTAGGAGGAGATTTGGAGATTGAAAAAAAGTGATTTTCCTAAAATCTTTGAATTGAGGGAGCTTGCAACAGGTGTCCTCTTTTATGTTCATACAGAGCACTTTGATGAATGGAAATACGTTTTTCCAAGTGTTCTAGTTTGCTAGCTACCAGAATGCAATACACAAGAAATGGATTGGCTTTTTAAAAGGGGAATTTAATAAGTTGCTAGTTTACAGTTCTAAGGCTGAGAAAATGTCCCAGTTAAAACAATTCTATAGAAATGAACAATCCAAGGCATCCAGGGAAAAATACCTTGGTTCAAGAAGGCTGATGAAGTTCAAGGTTTCTCTCTCAAGTGAGAAGGCACATGGCGAACACGGTCAGGGTTTCTCTCTCATCTGGAAAGGCATGTGGCAAACATGGCATCATCTGCTAGCTTTCTCTCCTGCCTTCCTGTTTCGTGAAGCTCCCAGGGAGCTTAGCTTCTCATGGCTATGTCATTCTGCTCTCTCAGAATCTTTCTTTTTCTCCGAAATGTTTCCTCTTTTATAGGATTCCGGTAAACTAATCAAGACCCACCCAAATGGATGGAGACATGTCTCCATCTAATCCAATTTGACAGTCACTCTTGGTTGAGTCAAATCTCCAGTTTCAGACATACAGTACTGAATAGGGATTAGAAGAAACAGCTGCCTTTAAAAAATGGGATTAGGATTAAAACATGGCTTTTTTAGGGTACATAAACATTTTCAAACCAACACACCAAGTGTGCAGAATTTCATCTAACTGTAATGCTGGCATTATTTTTACCCATAAGTGAGAATATAATATAATCTGATGTATGTATATATGTTATATTAAATTAGTTAACTAATCTGTTGCATCAGAGTTTTAAATTTGAGTAATGCTCCATGTTTATTTGAATAATGTTTGTGAAGATAGAAAATGTGCTTTTAAAATAAAAAGATTTGAAGCCTTGCATAGAGAAAAGACTAGCCTACTTTTTATAAAAAGACTAAACAAAAATTATGTCCAAATATGCATGTATACCTGAGTTTTAATTTCTTCCTATTCATAAATGTTTAGATACTTTATTTTTAGGTATAAAAAATTGCAATTGTATTTCATAACGTAAATAAGGTAAGAATGTCATATCACATTTTCTTTTTCATGTAAAACTTTATATTGATATTAACCTTTTATGAAGTCCAGTTGTATTACTGCTTTATTAAAAACTTACTAAATGATATGTACATTAAGCCTAACAATTCTTTTATTTCTTTCACCTAAGCATTGATTTTTAAAATTTCTTTATGTTGGCACTAGATGTTTTAAAAATATATTTCAGATATCTATTTAGGGCTTTTGATATTTCAGAAGTTTTGAAAAGTAGTGTTATTTGGCTAAGAATTAACTTCTGAAAGATGTATATATATTTGTTAGAATAGGTTTCAGGGGAACATTCTTCTTTTGTAATACTTTGGCAGTATGGAAGTCCCTGTGTTGTGGTGCTAATATAAATTTTGCCAGTAGTAAAAAATATTTCAAATTTTTGTTTCCTTTTTGCTGTTCAACTAGAGATAGCCAACAGTGCCACCATCAGAATAGACAGGTTTTTCTCATTGTAACTGTTATACACTTGAGGAATGATTGCACAACTGCGTATGTTTAAACAGACTCTTTGAAAGTAATCAGATCATCTTGGTCTGACAGCATCTTCCCTAGGTACATTTTGAGGACAATTTTTTTCACTCAGCCTTTTCTTTTTTATATTTGATTAATTTCTAAATAATGGAATTTTAAAATAAACTGCCAAGTTAATTATAATTATGATGATTTCAGAATTTATGTTAAAGCATAAAATTTTTCTTCCATGGTTTGATACTTAGGATATATGGTATATTTATTTTTGGATGAAAAGAAACCTACTTTCCATCTTCCTGTTGACATCAAACAGTACTCTGATATGCTAATCCAGCATCGAAGAGAACACATATACAGACTTTACTTGGATTTATTTCAAATTTGAAACAAAATTATGTGTCAAAAACTGATTTTGCTGTATTCCCTTAGAATGAAAACTGATGTTGACACAAACTGCAATGAGAAAGACTGAATATTGAAACAGGATATGGGAGATTTTCAACATTTTAGCAATACCCTGATTTGCTTTTTAATTACCTGATCATCTAATTGTTGTTCTTTGAGATATAATACTACTAATGCAAAAGCCATTGAAATTGCTAATAAGTTCATTTCCTTATTATGTATTATAATATAATAATAAAAGCTAAGGTTATTAGCTTTTACTTAAAGATTTATCCTTTGGTGTATTAAATGTGTATATATATATTCTTTTACTAAGAAAGAAGTAGGGATATCAGCAGATTTCCTTATACTGCTTTTCCTTTCAGCCTGCCCTCAACTGGTCACAGAGATAAAAATTGACAGAGGTAGTTGTTTTATAATTGCCTGAAACATAGTTTCTCCATATTCAATTACAAAAAGTCAAATTAGTTGGACTTAAGAAAATGTGAAGTTTGCAAATACAATATATTAGTATACATATTTAAATTTTGATATCTATTATAAATATGTATTTTTAAAGTTGAAATTATCAGAAAAAATTTAAATGCAATGTTTTTTGTTAGTCATTTATAAATATTAAGTAAGAAACCAATTACATTTTTGTCTAATAAATAACTTTATAAATTGAAGTTTAATATGAACTTTGGTCTTAGATGAGTATGTTAATATAAATCTAGCCAATTTGATGTAGACAAATGGACATAACTATGTGCTATAGGTTTTGAAGGTACTTTTGCATTGCCTTCTAATGCCTGATGACATACTGCCTCCTAACAGTATGTTGAATGCTCTCAGCTTTTTGACCTGGCCCTCCTGTAATGTTTTTCTTCTATGAAGTTTGGTTTGTTAAAGTAAAGTTTAAGTTTGACCTGTAATATGTAATAGAAATATTCATAAAAAACTTTTACATAAGTACTTTTAATTATTCAATTTTTAATGTTAAGTGGTATTTCAAATGCATCAAGATGATTCAATATTTTGAAAGAAGGCTATAGTGAAACCTTTTGTCAGGAGAATAATTTTCTTTTAATTAATGTAATTTTAGCCTTCAGATTTCTAGATTTTTTAAATTCCATCTTTTCTTAAAATGAAATGTGACATTTTCCTTTTGGGATAAAAATTTATTTTATATAGATGTGAATTTTTTGAAATAATTGTACTCTATAAAGGTTGAGAGCTACATGGCCTATTTTAATTGTAGACACAGTAGGAAGAAATTTAAGCTTTATATCAGGCAAACCTCTTGGAGTCATTTCAGTACAGAAAATCATGTGCTTTTTAGTTGGTAATGAATGGATAGAAGTAGATGTTTTTCTGATTGATGGCTTTTTGCATGTCAGGACCCAGTCTTAAGAAATTTTAGTTATTGTTCCTATTTTTAATTTTTTAAAAAGCATTTTAAGAAACAAAAGAGGTTAATTCCTGAAAGAACCGTTTGGAAGTACTTTGTTCAGCTCTGCAGTGCATTGGAACATATGCATTCTCGACGAGTCATGCATAGAGGTAAGCTAAAATCATGAATGACTTTTAGTATTGTTTTAAATGATGCAAGTAATTAGACAACTTAACGATATATGCCTTCCGATCATTGCATAAAATTATGCTTTCTCAGGTAATTATTTTCAAACTATAATCTAAATAGAATGATAAACCTTTAAGGAAAGCCTTACCTAGTTTTAAATAAGAATGAAAATTAGTCATTTTTCTGCTTGCCAACTCTGAGGACCTTCCTGGTAATGCTGGTAAAGAAAGAGAAATAGATGCTCAAAAGCAGTTGAATATGCATGAAAAAGAGTTTTCTTCAAATTAACAATGTATATTATTGTCACTTAGATTTTTAATTTTCAGCATCAGCTCTTAATATATTCTTTTTTAAAAAATATTTTTATTGAGAAAAATCCATACACTCTTAATACATTCTTGATTATCAGACAAATGGTTGGGCAAAGCAAATTACAGTTACATGACCATGGAATGAATCCACTGACTTTGGAGTGTGGAAAATATCAATACAATTCTAAAGCAATTATGGTTTTTAAAGTAATCTAAGTAATTACATACATAACAGCATTGTCATAATTTTGTATTTTATATAAATATGCTAATAATACTCAGTAAGATGTTTTATGTAAAATTGAAATTTATTTCTGCTTTGAATTTCACAAAGGTTATCTGAAAATGGAAAACATAAAATGCACTGTAAATGAAATTAATAGCAGTCTTCATCATGATGCATTGATAATTATCTATCGGAGGACTGAGGACTTAGAAACATTAAGCTATATCAAAATTATTCTAAATAAAGTAATTGGCTCAAAACTAAAATTAGCTTTCATTTTTAAAGTATGTTTTAAATTACACCATGTAAAGTGGTTTTTAATCCTTTAAAAATACCAAAACATATATCATCTTTCACCTGATCTCT
Organism: Myrmecophaga tridactyla; assembly: GCA_004026745.1. Lineage (NCBI taxonomy): Eukaryota > Metazoa > Chordata > Mammalia > Pilosa > Myrmecophagidae > Myrmecophaga > Myrmecophaga tridactyla. Next base: position 62,674 of record PVIY010007224.1, on the reverse strand, counting down.
TCATTTATTCACAGATATAAAACCAGCCAATGTGTTCATTACAGCCACTGGGGTGGTAAAACTTGGAGATCTTGGGCTTGGCCGGTTTTTCAGCTCCAAAACCACAGCTGCACATTCTTTAGGTATGAGACACAATATAATTTTGTTGTTATTTTTTTTTATGGCTATGAAAATCAGTTTTATATCAATTATATGCCAACTCTTTATTCTAAATAAAATGATTTAAAAATTTATCAGGTCCTGAGTGTGTACCTATAAATCTTTATTACGTATAAGATTTCCATTTCACATGACAATTGAATATTTCTGTTAAGTTGACCTCACATATGTACTTGGTTGAAAAAAAAAGCTATTAGACAAACTGGTCTTAAATATTGCCATGGAACATTTCTTTTATTATACATTTAATACATGTAAGAAAATACGATGAATAAACTATATCTTGAATGAGGACTTCACCTGAGTGTTTAAAAATACTATAGCAGTTTGTAAATGTTTATTTATTATAATAAAATATATAGTTGTGCTACTGCAGAGGGGAAGAACCTAAAGATGATCCATGGCTAATGAGAAAAATTTCCCCTAAACTATAAAGTGGAAAAAAATATCAGTAGTTTAATCATTCTAGAACAAATAATACAGCAGTATCCTTTGTACCTAAAATAGAATTGGATGTAGCTCTTATATATTATATTAACAATAGAAGGATGGTATCCTACTTAGAAATGATAGAAATTGCTGGGAAGAAATAATTTTAAATCTAGTAACTTAGAGGGAGTGATAGAGCTTCTCCTAAAACTTTTCACATCATATTTTCATCTTATAAATATATGATTTAGATAAAATGGTGAAATGGTGACAATTAGAATGAAATTATGAAGTAAAAATAAGTTGCCTTTAATGGAGCTTCATCTCTGATCATACTTGGCATCATAATTTCATGAAAGCCACTAATTTTTGAATAAAATTATTGTTTTTAAATATGAAATAAGGCACTTCGAAACATCTTCATGAGGAATAAGTGAGTTATACTAATTAATAGGTAATGAAAAGAGCTTCTGAATTAGTTGACTAATGACTGGGGATTTAAAATTTTTTTCGGGTGTTGTTTTTAAGATTTTGTGTAGTCTTGAACCTGTGATTTAATATGAATATGAAGCTCCATATTTTGTTTTGAATTTTTTGTGAATTTTGGTTTTTTGTGTGTGTTTATTTTTACAGTAAATCCCACATTTTTCTGAATAAGAAAATTTTAAATAAAATTCCATAAGAAAGTATAATGCATTAATTTAGGTAACACTTTAGTAAACTTTCATTTGGCATACAATGGAAGACTTCTATGAAGAAAACCTTAGCCTGTTCCAAGTCAGTAGCATTTACCACTGTGAGTAAAGATAACATGGTTCCTGTTATTGACTTGAATAAAATGTCTTAGAAGCATTCTGTCATTAATTTACTTACAATTGTTCTGTTAAAATTACACACACACTTGCACACATACATGCAAATGTGTACATATCCTTTTCCACACATGTGTATTGTTTAAATGATGCTTTGCACAGACTGTCAATTTGAACATTCCATAGTGGCCTGGCCCTAAGGACCAAGCATATTATATGAAAGGCAGGCTTTGACAGTTTTGGAAATAGACTTCTTTAACTTGCCTCACACTGCCTCTCACTTAAAGTTCTAAATGAAGTTTACAAACACATATCCATTTCCAAACTCAGGTGATGTGTTAATCCAAATAATTTAATAATAGAGAGCATAATTAATAAATTAATTTCATTAAGAGTTTCTAAAACTAGGTTTTATCAAAATCAATTTACTTAGGGCCTTGCAGTTTTATATGATGCATGGTGCCACCCATCATTCTAAGATACCCCAAAAGTAGAGTAAATGAGGAAGTAGACATGAGGCTATTTCTTTGATAAATGAATCAATTAAAAATAATTTTTCACAAAATTTTTTGTTTTCTGTTTTATTTTGAGAAAAAAAAATCCCCCAAAAGAAAGTTTCTTATATCTCTCCTTGTCTTAATCTACAAAATGTAGATTTTTGATTGATTGAAACTGAAATTCACTAAAGTGAAGTACATTAATCTCAGAGGATTAAAATTTGAACTCTAACCTACTAAAGCTATTTGGACCCAATAAAATTCTATTTAGAGGAGTTAGGAAATATTTTCTTCTAACAAAAACTGTATTTAAAATTACAAGGTTAGAAATTTTGACATAGACTTATTTTTGTTCACAAGTAAGCCCTAATTTTCATTATTAGGGAATTATTACCCTACCATGTTATTGTCTTTTTTTTTTAATTTTTAGAGCACATTTTAAAGACTGCTTATAAGAATTGATTTCAAAACTGATTGAAAATGTGACCACCTATAGAAGTTGTTTAGCTTATAGAAAACACAATAGAACTGTAGGTTTTATTGTTTGTTAATTTGCTTTCTGTTTTTGCTGAGAATAAAATCTGTAGGGGCATGATCTATCCATATGGTAAATCTAAATTTTAGTGAGATTACAGATGAGAGATCTGGAGTAAGTCTTTGTAGCTCATAAAGAAATACAGTATAAGTTTATGGTAAATGAAGCTATTTTGAAACCAAATGCAATTTAGGTTTGTAAAGGAAATATTTTTCAGGAATTAAAAAGGCCAAGATATATAAGGTTTTAGTAGCATCTTGACACATTTATGCATTTATGCATAATTTTTTTCTGAAATGCATTTTGTTTTTTTAAAAATCAAGTCAAGATTTTTTTAGCTTATTTTGATTTATTAATAGCAAAAAGAAAAGCATTTCTAAAATTTTTTGTATTTAATAATCTTTATAAGATGATCAAATATAAAAGTAAAAGTATATCACAGTAACATAGAATGGTAATAATACTTGAATTATTACTAGGGATATTACAAGCACTAAATTGAATGTTGTTAGATGTTCAAACCATGTTAAAATTCTCAAATTTGAAAGAAACCTTAAAGGTCTTCACTTTTTTTTTTTTCCCCTCCATTCCTTTCCTGGAACGACCACATGCATTGTGTAAAATATGTGTACTTTCTATTCCTTCTTATTTAATCCATAACTACTTAATATTTGGATTAAGAAAATATCCTCCTGTTTTCTGATATTCTTCTTCTCTAATCCATTCTGTATGTTTCAGAATGGATTAGAGTTATCTTGTAAAATACATTATCTGATTATGTCACATACCTCAAAAATTCTTTGGCAATCCCTGTTGCCCAAAGAATATCATTCAGAATCCTTGGTTTAGCATTCCCTATAGAGTTTGTTGTCCCTCTCACTTTCCACTCTTTTAGTTGAGTATACTTCCCTACTTCATGATCTTACAGCCATCGTGATTTCTTTTTGCGTTATTCTGAATCTGAGAAATGGCATGAAGGGTTACTTGGATTTGCATTTCCATTGCTCTTTAAGACTGTGATCAAGCCATTTATTAACTTTTCTAAGGTTCAGTTTTTAGATTTATAAAAATAGAAATGTGGGTAATAACTATCCTTGGTTGTCTCCTAACTCCTCATCCAACCCCTAACCAGATAATATTGTAAATGTTAAAGTATTTTCTGAACTGTAATATGCTGTATAATTGATGCATTGCTTATGTTAAGATGATGATGGTGGTGATGGTGAAAACGTAGTAAAAGAAAAGGGGAAGAGGATAAGTTCTCCTTGTGAACCATTATGCAATCTATTTATGCTGATAAATATTTGAATGAATTCATCCAAAAAATAATTTTAGTACCTATTTTGTTACAGGTACTATTCTAGGGACCAGGAATGTAGCCTAAACAAGACAAGGCCTTGCCTTCATGGAGTTTATCTTCTGATAGGAAGAAATAGAGACTAGAAAAACTAAGAAATAAGGTGGTTTCTTCAGCAATGTAAGAGAAAGACAGTGACTGGAAGGCAGTGTACTTCAGAAAGGGCATGTTTGGGAAAGGCCTCTTTGAGAAGGTGTTATTTAAAATGAGTTTTAAAGGATGCAAAAGAGGTAGCTATAAAAGGATCTGGGGGAATAGTGTCTCCAGCTGACCAGTGGATAATTTTTACAAAGGTACAGTTGCAGCAGACCCTGCCTGCTGAAGGCTGGCTAGAACAGTGAGGGAAGGAGCAGGGCCAGATTTGGCAGGAGTTCGGGTTTTCTTCCTGAACAGAGTGTGGTGGCAGTCCATTGCAGAGTTGAAAGGAGAAGAGCAACATGATCTGATTTGAAGACAGCAGCCATGAGCCTCCTTATTCTTCCTAAGGCTAAGCATGCCCAGTACTATGCATTTTCAGGTTCTTCTGAATCCTGGTGATCCTCGTCTTTTGCTTTCACAGTGCCTCCTGGTTTATGCTACCCAGAACTGAGCGGAGTATGTCACATTTGAGCTTATCAGCCCATAGGCCATTATTTCCTGTAATCACTGTGATTTATGATCTTGACAGTTCTTTTTTTTTTTCCTTTTGTTTCGTACGTGAACTTATGTACAAATCTGATCTTCTTTCTGTTCTTTTGTAATTTATTTGTGTAGGATGCAGTTAGGGGGACTAATTGTAGGATATTATACATATCTCTATTAATTTTGCCCGTTTTTCTTTCTTATCATATGTCAAGCTTACAAAAGTAACAGATGTTAGAAGACTTGTTAAATGCATCTACATCTCTAAAACCTATAATGAGTTCACATCTTCCCTTGAATCAAGGGAGGATGTATCTCCCTTGATGGTCTAGATCAGTGACTTTCAAAATTCTTGGCAATGATTTCAGTAGTATTGTGACCCCATGGGAATATAACTATAATGTTACTGGAAACATGAAACAGTGTTTTCCATTACAACTGCAGTGCTTCTAATATTGTCTGTTCTATTTTATTTCATGAAAAATAATGCTTGTTGCAACCTACTAAATTGATTTCACAACTCATTAATGGGCCGTGACATGCAATTTGAAAAACGTTGATCTAGGTTAAAACTGCTTTCATGCTGTTCCATTTACCAAAGGGTAGACTCCCATTTTTCTCCCTTTTTCATCGGATACTTGCCTGGCTTGCTTCCTGGTTAGTTCAGTTAGACAAACATTTACTGGGCATTTACACTGTTGCCTGTACTTCTGGAGGTGATTAATAACAGGCCTGACTCCTCAAAATCCTTACAGATATAATTGAACTATGCACATGAGTCTTTCCATTCTAGAGTTCAGGAAACCAAAGCATGGAGAGATAAGTGGGCTTGCCTGCAGTAGATAAAAGATAGTGGGTAGATTTGTGGCCTCCTTGTCTGTGTTTGCATCACTCTCCCATGCAAAATTTTAGGTTTTTTTTTTTTTCAGTAAATCTGTATTATCTTATTGCTTTTCCTCTACTCTATTACCGTTTTCCTTTGTATTGTTATTGCCTTTAATCTGGAATGGACTTATTTTGTTTTATTACATTGTTTAAGAGCATATATAGGAAAGCACAGTTAACTCTCTCTCTCTCTGTCTCTCCTGGGCTTAGCTGTTCTTGCTGCTCCAAAATTCCTAAATAAACAGATCTCTAGGATATCAGTCTTTCCTCATGACCAAACTGTCTACCAGCAACTTTGGCTGATGTGTCTAAGTAGTTCTTCCTAAACTCAAAACTAAAACTGTATCAGAACATGAAATAGTAACATGGCAATCGAGATACTATTTTTTTTCCTTGTCACAAGGGATGAAATACACTTTTGGTGTAATTCTGTTCCTTAATTTACTCTCAACTTTCTTTTCAGCAAATGTTACTATTCTGATCCAGAGGTAACTTGTTAAGGAATCAAGTATCTTTTTCTTTTGAATATTTAAAAATAAACTAGAATACACAGAACAAAAAATTTTTGCACATTCCAAATGTATAATATGATTTTAGTCAAATCATATCAAACTATTATTATTTCCTATACTAATGACCAGAGGAATCCTTTATTGTTACTAAATATCAGCAATAATGGAAGCAATGAATGTGTGTATAGCATTTTATAACTTACAAGCAGTTTTAAAGCACATTTTCTCTTTTGTTCCTCAATGTTGTGTAGTGAGCAGACTGGGTATTGCAGATTAGGAAACTGAGATTATTCTATTCACTATATAACCTGCCCTCCACCCTCATCCCTATCTTCTCTCTAGAATTGTTAATCCCTACCCTACTTTAATGTATTTTTCCTTAGGGCTTATTATGTTTTAATATGCTACATAATTTATTTATTATGCTTATTAATTATTGTCTCCCCAAGTTAAAATTTAAGTTTCACGAGAATGAGGATTTTTTTTGTATGCTTTTTGTTCCCTGATGAAACTCAAAAATTTAGAAGAAGGCCTTGCACATAATAGAGAGTAAATGTTGATTGGGGCTTAGAGACAGGCCAATATAAAAGGATGAATTTATATTTTAGATTATGCTGCAGTAAGAAACAACACCAAAATTTCAGTTGCTTTACACAAAAGCATATTATTTCTCTGGTCATATGAAGTCAGCTGTGGGCCTGTGCAGCTCTCTAGGGTAGCTACCTTTCCCCCCATATGCTGACTTGCATTTCAGGCAGCCTCAGTCTTGTATCACCTTCATATCAATATTTGCTTTTGTGATCTTATGAGGGAAAGAGAGCATGGAGAATTACTCACTGACTCTTAATTAAATAATTCTGCTTGGATGTCACACAGATTACTTCTGCTCACATTTCATTGGCCAAAACAAACCTGATGCAGTGCTTATATAAAAAGGGTTTGGAAGTGTAATTCCCCCAGGTGTCCAAGAAGAGAAAGAGAACTACGAATATTGAATGCAAGCATTGTCCATGATCCTGAGATGAATGAAAAATAGCTCATTTAGTTTTTTTTATATTTTTGTATCTTTTAAAACTTTTATTTTGTGACATATTTGTAGCTATTGCAACCAAAGGGTAGTTAACTCCTCTTAATGGGAATGGATAGTAAACGATGAATGAATAGGGACCCATATGTAGCTGTGAGAGATTTCCATCTTTCTAAATCAGGAAATTCTGAGCAGAGAGATTATTTTTAAATTCACAGTGATTCATGGGATACACTACAGTATGGATCCCTGGTGACTTTTCTATGGATCAGTATATTTGCAGTTATAGCTGTTGGACCTTATTTTGGTTAATTTCACACAGATGTATAATAAAAATTATTCTTCATGCTTTAAGCATCAACTATGAACTAAATGTGCCATGTAGCATATTAGCTGTTGTGTATTCTGCATCTCTAATTCAGCAGCTCTTTGAGTTAGGTGATTACCTGGTTTTGATTAAATCAGTTAGTGATTAAGCCAGAATTCATTTAAATTACAAAAGACCATTATTTTAGTCCTTATATATTATATTCTTTATCATATTATTATTATAGAAATATATTGACTTCTCTTTTTCCCCATTCTCCCCCCAAAAATCCAACAAATATACCCCATCCCAAGATGATCTGCTGTGATCTAAGAGGTCATTTTTTTGTACCATATACTTTTTTCTCCTTGCTCTTTTAATGCCTAGTGTTGTTCTCTTTGTGGTGGGTCCTCAGTACACTCTCCCATGCAATCCATGAATCATTAAAACATTTCTGTCAGTTTTCTTTTGCTGCCCTAACAAATCACCACAAATCTGGTGTCCTAAAACAATGCAATTTTATCATTTTTGAGTTCTAAAAGTCACAGGTCTGACTTGGCTCTCACTGGGACAATATCAGGGTGTCTGCAGGGCTGCATTCCTTTCTATGAGTGCTAGGGGAAATTCTGTCTTTTGCTTAGGATTGTTGGCAGAATTCAGTTTTTTGCAATTGTGGGACTTAAGTCCCTATTTCCTTGTTGACTCTCAGCTGAGAGCCATCCCCAACTTCTAGACACTGCCTGTATTTTACTGGTTCCTGGCTACTTTCCTTCATCTTCAAAACCAGCAATGGTGGGTAGATTCCCTCTCATGATTTGTGTCTCCTGCCTCTTCCGTCACAGCTCTGTGATTCACTCTTCTGTCTTCCTCTTCTACTTTTAAGGGCCCATGTGATTACACTGGGAGCACATGATTACACTGGGACCATCCTGATAATCTAGGATAATCTCTCTCTTTTAAATCTGTAACCTACATCTGCAAAATCTTTTTTGCCATATATGTAACGCATGCAGGTATAACAAAGATCATGGGTACTTGTACCAAAATTGTGCACACCATACCATTCTAATAGACTTGTCAGTTAGGGAGTCATTTGCATCCTTCTCTGAAGCCTGATAAAGTGAAATTGTTTAAAACTCAGAGGTTTTAATGCAAGCTTACATTACTGAAATTAAGCACTTTCTTTTGTGGACAGATGTTTTGATATTAATTTTTCACATTTTTATAGACCTTTATAGTTATTTTATTACATTGTTATTTACATTCACTTTTCAAGAGAGAAAATACTACACTTGACTTAATGTGAAGGTTGTAAATTAGTTTTCTCCCATCATTATTATTAATTTATTGGCAATCCTGTTTTTAAAAAAATCGTTCGTAGAAGTTTATTTAATCCTAAGGGACTTCTTTCCTTACTACCAGTCATCCTTCTGAGCAGCCTACTCCATCATGGATTGTAATATAGGGTGGGTTAAAAAGTAATTTTAACAAAACTTACTTAGGAATATTAATCAGCTATTAAATCTAGCCACATAATATATTCTGAAGGTGTGTATGAGTAATTGGGGGAGTTATCTGCTTTTCAAGAAAATTTGCTTACACTAAAATTACCATTTCTTAATAAATACAACCAAGTGTTCCTGGTCTGACTGCTTGCTCTAGTGAAAAGAGAAAAGCAAATGAGAAGTTAGATTAGTAGTGTTTTACTGTGGCATTTTACTTGCTCTGATTATGTCCACCAGAAGAGGGAAGATTTAGGTTTTTTCTTTTTGCATGCATGTGTATGTGTATAATTATTGTATGCCTTTTTGTAAATCATGAAAATGGAACAGGTTTTTAAAAAAGCTAACTAGAACTCTGATATTAATCCTTGCATTAGACAAATATTTGAAACTCCTTAGGGGGAAATTATGTTGTTTTCATTATATGATTTCTTGAACTCCTCTTTACCTTTTACAGTAAGACACAATTTTACAATGAGACACAAATGTTCTCTAATTTTGTGATATTGCCAGCACAGTAAATGCATGGCCATTGTTCAAAGTAGATATCAGAATTTTTACACTGGAGTCTCTTGAGTGTACAATTTGTGGTCTCCACACTATTTCCAAGTGTGATATATCCTCTGATTTCAACTTAGAAAATTAGTGTTCTTCACCCGGGTATTAAAACAGTTTCATTTTTGGTGCCAGGTGCCACCTGTGGTCATATACTTATTTTTCCCACACCTTTCCCTAGCACGTCTCTCTGGGTCTTATTTTAGCCTATACCCTTTCATAGTTCAAGGTGGTTTGGAGCCATTAAGGCACAATATATCTCAGTCAGTATTACAGGCTGCTTTTGCCAATTTATTTTTAACTTTCAGTACTTTCTTGACTTAAGTAATTGCTGTGAGAAGACGTTATTATCTAATTTTAAACCATTCACATTTAACCTCTTAGCCACTATAACAAGTAGTTATCTAAAACAGTCAGAGTAGCATAATTTTAATGTGTAGCCCATTGAACCTGGTCTCTTATTTCTGGCTTTTCATGTGCACATTCTGTGACTTGAAGATTTCTATGCTCCTTAATATGGAAAAACGTAGATAACAGTTTTTATTCATACTTCACAGCGGTCAGTTTTAATGAAATTACTCTCTGTTTAAAGGCATGGGATTTGAATTCCAGGTCCACCCCTTACTAACTTTGTGATCTTTGGCAAGTTACCTGATCTTTCTATGCCTTCTCTCTAAAACAGGTTAATAGTAGTAATATCTCATTTCATAAGGCTACCTCATAACAACCCCTATTTCATGAAATTGTGAGCCCCACAAGATCAAGGATTTTGTCTTCTTTATTTCTGTTTCCCAAGCATCTAGAACAGTGTCTGCCATCCAGGAGGACCTGATGAACATTTATTGAAGTTCAGCAAGATAGTATTTTATGTGTTTAGCAGAAGACCTGGACCAGGGTTACAAAAACAATAAAATTAGCTGTTATTATTAACCACATTTAAAAGATGACAGATTTTATTTTATTCATCTACTGCTCGGCCATTGTATATTGACCTCCAGTAATACTCATTACAATTAAGTAAATTTAGCCACTCTCCATTAAGCTTGCAAACCCAATTTCTTTGCTGACTAATGAATATAAAGAAAAGAATGAAAATTCATTCTGACTTTGAAATTTTTTCTTTTTTTTAATCAAACCAGTATATTATGACTTGTCTCCTTTTAATTTTTTCAACAAGGAATGTTCAAAGCTTTCTTTGCTGCATTTTGCTCTAATTGTAACAGAAAGAAGCAATATTTCTAAATTGAGTTTGCTTCTTTGTACTTATTCTCTGTCTTAAAACACTCTAACTGTCCTAGGTCACTGTTTCAAAAGGAAGTATATGGAGTTTTTTCCATTTCATTTACCAGTTGGTCTATTATAGACTTGTTATAAATGCCATAGTATTTTAAGCAGAAGGAATCTCAGAGATCATCTCATCCTTCTCATCATTTCATCTTATAGATGAAGAAAGTGAATAAAAATAGAAATTATGCAGTACTAGCTACTTAGTGGGAAAGCTGAGATACAAAACAGATTTCCTGATAATTGTTTTCATGCTGTCTCCTGGTCTAAAACAACAAACAGTAGCAACAAACTTAACCATATGAAGATGCTTTAAAATAACAGAACTATAAAAAAAAAAGTTCTATTATTTCTCATCTCATTTAAGTCTTTGCAGAGATTGCAGTGCTCAAGTTTTAGCTAAACTGTTACAAAAAGTTCTTTATACAACATGTCCTGATGTAATCAAAGTCATTAATTGATTTAGTTGTAGCTTCCATAATAGTAGCATGTTAGCAAAATTTGTTTTCTCTCTTATATCATATTATTGTTTTGAAAAGTGGTCTTAATTTTATTCGGGATAAATTTTAGAATATATTTATTGTTTATAGAGCATATTCCATATAAAACTTTTCTCATGTATTTAGAATGTCAATTAATGCAATGAAAATGTTTTTTTTTTATCTTTGAAGCACTGCTTTAATATATATTAATGTAATGTGATATAGATTAAAGAAAGGTCAAAGAATATTTTCATTTCTTAGTAGTTTTCCCCCTAAGATCTGCCTTTCCCTGTTCTGCATTATCATCTATTTCTTACTCCTTTTTTACTCATGCCCCGAGGTTTAAAAAGGACATAAGTATTTGCCTACTGCAAAATTATTCCCTTTTTACCTACAACCATAAATTCTCAAAAGATTAATGGCATTCTGCATCTTCAAGCTCCTCAGTTACATAGCAGTTTGCATGAGTGTTTTAATGTCTAATCATATCACTCCACAGCTCTCCTTTTTCTTTCATGTACAGCTGATAACAGAAGTCACAACATTCTTGAGGCAACATTAATAATGCCATCCAATTGCCATGGATTTTTAAAAACATGTTTAATGAAATAATGATATATTCATGAAATTTTAATTTTTGAAAACATATCACTGCATTTAAAAGTATTTCAAATTTTCTTTAGCATTTGAAATTTTAGGCCTTTCTCTCAGGTAGAGAGAGGTAAGGATGAGTCAGTTTATGTGAAGGAGCCAAACCCCTCTGCTCAGTGTTAGTCAGCCGAGGAGCCCTTGTCCAGAATGGAGGTCCACCTTAGCAAGGATGCAAGAGAGAGGCAGTAGAACCTTCTGTGGATGCTTATGTTCAGCAGTTAAATATGAATTTATCCAATTAGTGATTGTAGTGCAGAAAGCAAAATTATTTTTGTGACTTCTTAAATAATAATTCTTTTGGAAATGTGTGATCAAAATGGTGAGTACCATTAGATTTATGTTTTAACAGATACATACAAGATATATATGCAGTCTAAATACCAAATTAAAATGTGCATATTTAGCATGAGGAAGTATACTTTTTATAATGTGAAGAAGAACTGTTGTCTAAGTGTAAAGTTAGCAGAATTAACCTAGTCTGTAACTTTTTGAATTGACCTCTAGCAGCTTACTAGAAAAGGCTTTTTCATGCGTTAAAATGGTTTTATATTTTAAGTTTAATTTAGTAGAATTCCTAATCATTCTCTTTTCTCTGCTTCTTTCACTTGTTGGGTCGTCAGTGAGTTCTGTTCATGTTTGCAGTTAAGGTGCTATGCTGGGGCTAATCTCTGTAAAATGCTAGCATTTGTTATTCTTTTTCCCTATCATCAATCTTTCACACTCATATCAAACCCCTAATGTATCAGCAGGTTTCCCACAGATACTGGTTAAAATTACCTTTGCTTTTGGTTAAACTCTGAACCTTCAAGCCTCAGTGTTTTCAGTTACCCCCAGTGGATTCTGTGAAGCCTCTCTCTGCACATTCCTCACTGCCAGTCACTTGCTTTATGTCCTGAGACCAGGAGCCTGTGTAGAACCCGTTTATTATTCTAACTGTACTTGCCATCCTGCCTTAAGTGGCGAGAGTGTGTAAATACTTTCAGTAATCAGTGATGCTTATGTACACTGCACATGGAAGTGAATAGAACTCCCAAAGCTAGATTGCTTATATTTGTATTATTTTATACAAGGATAATACAAATTCTTTAAACCTAGCTACTTCTAAAAGTTTCTTTGCTTTTCTGACGCCATCAAAAATTGGTAAATTTACCTGTTGGTTTTCAGAGTAAATGCTACAATTAAGTAATTTGTTTTTAAAGTTTTTCGTAATAACTCTTATTTGAATAGTTCTTTTTTAAAAATTTATTTTATTCTCCTTTTGCAAACTTTTTTTGACTTTTTACTTGCATAAATACTTCCTGTCATTCATTCTGACTAGGACTGCCAAAATAGATTCCAGTATTCATAGGATTTCTTGGATATAAAGCACGTGATATTTTCACCTATACTACAGTATAGTTTCCACATGAAACTATTAGGTTGTAACTTTGTTCTTTTGAAAAACTGACTTCTGCCTTTGAGCCAAGTGTTTTTATTCTTGGCATGATTCTTCTTGTCTACTAAAGATCCCTTTTCAGTGTTGTAAGTTACAGTCTAATTGAGATTTACAGTAAATATCTGGGGAGCTCTTGAAAATTAATAGAAAAAGGAAAATGCCCTTTGCTCCATGAGTAGAAGTATATATTTTGGTTGCTTTTGCCTCAAGCAAATAAGATTCTTAAATATTCTTCTCAAACTTTCATTTCCTATTTATAAAAAAGCCTAAAGCAAATGATGGTAAAATAATAGCCATCTAAGTTTGAAATCTAAGATAGTTACTTTGAAAGTCGCTTAAATGTTTTTACCCTTTAAAATATAATATACATGTCTTTGTTTATTTTAAAATGTTTAATGAATATTAGCATTTTCCAAAGAGATTGTTTAAAAAGAGAGGAAAAAGTATTAGCAAATCTTTTTTAAAAATTGTTTATAGTATTTTGTCTCTTAAAAGGTCTCAGTAGTAGCAGTGACTCAGACATTTTTTAAGAGCTTTCGTTGAACTTTCACATAAGTTATCATATGGCCGTTGGATGTAAAAAAGCTGGTTATATTCTTTCTAAAGTGGGAGAAGCTAAGCACAAAGAGTTAATGGTTGCATCATTTGTAATCTTCAGTGCTATGTTCTAAGGGATCTTTATGTAAAGTTAAAAAAATAAGTACAATTTATTTCTGTACTTTACTAAATATGTCATATTTTATAATTTCTTTTTAATAAATTATATTATGTTTAATTGTTTGGAATATGCAAGCTGTATTTAAAAATATGAAAGAATAAATCCAATGTGAAACACTTGAATAGACTTTGTTTTTAGAATTCCTTTTTTTAATTTTTTATTTGTGCTCCCCAGGTTATCAAAGAATTGATCAAAAGGAAATAAATTAAGGTTTAAGCCACCACATCCTTTTTAAATATAGTGTAGATTTTAGGATGCTATTTAATTTTGTAATGGTGGAAGGATAAAAAGAGCATTTTAAAAGTTTTGGCGGGCGGGCCACGGTGGCTCAGTGGCAAGAACGCTTTCCTGCTATGCCAGAGGACCCGGGTTCGATTCCCGGTGTCTGCCCATGTAAAAAAAAAAAAAAAAGTTTTGGGTATTCTAAGTGGCTCAGTGGCAGAGTTTTTGCTTGCCATGCTGGAGGCCCGGGTTCACTTCCTGGTACCTGTCCATGTTAAAAAGAAAAATTTGGGGTATTCTTAAAAACAATTTTCTGATCCTAATGAATTATGTTGATGATATTTTTTCAATCCAGAATTTTACATGTAACTTCTTACCACAGCTGTATCTTCATTTTTCTACAATTTGTGTTTGGTTTGTTTTTTCCAGTGGGTACACCTTATTACATGTCTCCAGAGAGAATACATGAAAATGGATACAACTTCAAATCTGACATCTGGTCTCTTGGTTGTCTACTATATGAGGTAAGTAATGTTGATAAAAATGTTGATATATTTTTACTTACTACAATATATTTCTTGTATCCTTATAGTATATACTTATTTTTTTCTGTATGTTATTCAACAATTAGCTTTTAATTATGAAGAATTAAACAATTGGGTTAGTAACTATTTTTGTAATGGAATTTAGTAACTATACATTCCTATGTACTTCCAAAATATTTTTAAATAATATACTTTTGGTGGGAATTTTATTTTTAAATGTTAACTTTTAGTATGATGCTTTTTGCAAATCTTATTTATAAAATATATACTGGAACATCTTAAAAAAACTTGCTTATTCATGTATTGCAGAAGAAGTATAATGGAATGGGCTAATGATATGAAAGCACAGTAGATGTTTTTATCAATATTTTCTTTCTTCTTTTACCTATATGTAGTTCAGCTTTAAGGATATTATGTGAATAGATAATTCTTATGGGTTATCGTTTAATTTAGTTTCCGTGAGTAACAACTTGTATTGGTAAAGCTCAGTGAAATATTCTCTTTCTTGTTCTACTGATGATAATTTATCAAAGTAACACAGAATCATGTAGCTAGATCCTCCAGCAAATATTGCAATATAATAATTTGGACTATAGAAGAAATCATATATGAACATGTTTTACATCAGTGTTACAGTGTATTAAAAGTATCTCCAGCTAGTGAATTCTATAGTTCTTTTTTTTAATTGAGAGGTAATTTTCCTAGGAATATAGGCTTTGAGTTAAAGCTGTTAATTAAAAAATTAGTCTATAGCTAAGAAACTCTTTAAATAAATTGAAATGAAGGAAAATAGTACATGGAATTATTTTAATGTTTTAGTTTATATAAAGAAAATTTGCAGTAGATATAAACTAATCTAATATTAAGACTGTTTTCTTACTCGATGTTTTGAGTCTCTTATCCTCCTCACTTAAATGAAATATATGATGATGTCCTCTATTTTAATTGCTCCACCATTACTTGGAAGTAAAACATCAGATTATTTTTTCTTTCTTTTTTTAAAGTATATTATGATCTTTTTATTATTTTATTGATTGCAGATTCAAATTTCCTAAAGAACCTGAGAAAATAAGTTATTTTGTTCTTCCTGCTGCTAATATGACTTTTTTAAAAAAGGAATTTTAAATGTGTTTAAATAAATTCATCCCTAGGATAGTTTTTATTATGAAAATGATGAATTAGTAATGTTACAAAATATTTGTTTTACGTATGCACATGAGGTTGCAAGAGATGCTCACTATATTACTATATTATATTCTGTTAATAATGTGGTATAATGTTGAAGGAACTTGTTTTGTAATGGAATTTAGTAACTATACATTAAAAGTTAGCCACTTTGTATATTTTATAATATAATATCTTTAGGTAATCTTAGATTCCTTCAGACCTTAATCTAATATAACAAAAGCAACATTTTCCTTCCTTAAACATCTCAAATTAAACAGTCAGTTTGTTTCCAGTACTAAGATTAAATCTAGCAATGAAACACAAAAAGTTTAGTTGAGGTAATAAGTATTTTTGAGGAAGTTTACATAATTCTTACAGGGACAGCAGATGTCCATGTCACAACTGAAATATTTCTTCACATTTTGAATTTACCTTTGAGAGGAAATGTCCCATTTTTACATATACTTAAAGTATATTAATCACCAAAATAAAAATTATTTCTTTGGACACTCCATAAATTATAAATGTTGTGAATGGTTTGGAGTTAGCATGTTATTAGTTTTCATCTCAGTGCATCTTCTTGATTCCTCCATGCAAGTCATTTGGATGAACTAGAATCTTTGTAAACATTTATTTTACCTTTATGTTGTATCTCCTTTCTGTTGTGTTTTAATATAATGTTAAATAGAAATACCCAGTTATTTAGCTTTTAAAAATTGGCTATAACATCACATATTTTATACTGTATCCCACTCAGAATTTACTATTAACAATGAAGGAGTAGGAAGCCTTTTTTGAAAATGTATTTTTAACTCAGATAATTAGACTTTCAAATATTCCTGAAACCTCAAAAAAAAAAAAAAACCCAGCAGTTTTAATTGATATGCAACAAAGTAGACTTTACTAATTAAAATCAAGATGCTGTGCTTTTGCTACACGGACCTTTACATGGAAAAGTAGATTTTACACATTTCCTTTATTGTTCAGCGCAGCAATTGCATCCTTACAGGGTTGTAGGTTGGTGGCTTACAGTTCAAAAAAAAAGAGAGCTGCCACCAGCCCCGAAGACAGACAGTGGGCTTTCGTCCCTCCAACACCCCCAGAATACTAATCAGGAAAGTCAGACCCTGGAGGTCAGGGAGCAAGTCAATCATTCTAGCGATCGTCTCAGTGTGGAGGATCAAATTAGCCTGAAAAATTCAGCTGCTGGGAGGAGAGGGCGAGCAGCTGTCAGGGGCAGCATCGAGATGCACTAATGAACCAGATGAATAGTGCAAAAGCTTGAAAATAAAAACAGGACAGTTGACATTTTTCATCTGTCAAAGCAAGAGATGCACGAAAATATACTATTCCTGTTTAACTCCTTAGGGGACATTCAGGTTTTTTTTTTTTAACATTGCGGTATTGAGACAAAAAGTACTATAACGAACACCTAGCATATGATAATGAATATATGTATATTTACTTAGGGTTTTACAAACATGAAGAATCTTTAGTTTATCTATACAGTATTTTTTTAAGAAGGCATTTTTAATATTTATTTTATAAAGTATACCCACATTTTAACCAAGAAACATGATTAGTATTGCAGTTCCTCTTTTAAAAATGTCCTCTCTTGAGTGGAGTGTTTTATACATTTAGGGGCATTCAAATGGTGTTTTACTTTTTTCTTTTCATGTAGAGCAACTATTCCTAAGGTTGTTTTATATAAGTTTATGTAGGTTTTATGTAAAATATAGGGTAGGTAAAAATTTGATGAGCTGCTTTCTGGCTTTGCTTACCAGTCCTGACTTCTCCTGGTTAAGGCTCTGAAGTAGTTAAAGCTCTGTCTGGAGCACCAGAAGACAGATGAGAGCCATTTTCAGCTTGTCCTGTCCCCACTGACGCTCACTGAGTAGCACAGCATGGACTAGCGTGTTTCACACACACTCTGCCTGTCTGGGGAATGTACACATTGTCCTTCCAAAATCAAACTTATTAGCACATGTAGAAAAGGGTGACTGGCTTTGGGGCACCCTCATGCTTCGTGTTGTATTCTTGCTGCTGTGGTTCAAAGATTTAGAAGATTTTGAACAGGATGTGAACATTTCAAATTGAATTTTTAGTTTGTAACCCTGCTTACCGCAGTACTCACACTTTAAATGTCAAGTTAGAACATTGTCTTAAAATAAATTTAAATTCAATAATGTCTTTTTTAAAGTTATTCATTCTTTGAGTCATGTTTTTCTGCATAAGAAATCTCATTTGAAGGCTCTGAAGTAGCAGCTGTGTCTCCTGGTAGAGTTTTCTAACATATTTGGCATTTTTAAGACACTTTCGAAAGAAGTTCTAATTCGCTGTAAACTGATTTTGTGATCAGTTGTATTATTCAAATTCAGAAGACATGCTTTCTTTCTCATAATAGCCTTTTGTTAGTGAAACTATTATGTAGGATGAAATGCTATGAATTCTATTCCTTAAACTATTACTAGGTTATCATTTAGTTTTAATTTCAATTCCATGTTTGTTATATTTGGACCATTACAAGACTCAGCTATGCTTTGTAATATCTGTTTAGTCAGAAGAAATACTCATGCCATTGTATTTACAAAGAGCTTTAAAATTATTATATGTTATTTTTCTTAGTATTGCCATATGTTGCATGTACATATAAAGAAATAAGTATATGCTTTAACCATTTCTCTATTTTAGGGAATTATGAGTGTTGAAAAAGCCATAAAATTTGAAGCAAAATTTTATAACTTACTAAATCATTATCAGAAAGGGATACTCATAAACATCAAAATGCTCAAAGTTTATTTAAAGTATTTGTAATTGTTTTCTACCCCAGTGTATTATACTTGATGAATCACCTTTAAAGTTACCACATAACTATATCAGTTTCATTGTGAGCATTTTACAGATGGCCGCATTACAGAGTCCTTTCTATGGTGACAAAATGAATTTATATTCGCTGTGTAAGAAGATAGAACAGTGTGACTACCCACCTCTTCCTTCAGATCACTATTCAGAGGAAGTAAGTCATTTTCAGTCCATGTGTTCATCTGTTGTTCATTTTGCTAACATTTGCATTTTATTAAGAAATTTTACTTTATCCAGAAATACAAATGGGTGTTATGGGGGCAGAAATAGCACATTTCATCCAGCTTTCACTCTCTTGGAAACTTGCTGTTTAAAGAGTTGACTCTGCAATGCATAATGTGGAATGAAACACACGCAGCATGTGGTGTAAAATTGGCCACTTCCTAGGTGTGATAAAAATAGTAGCTGACTTTACAGCATACTGAACACAGCAAAGGTCAGAATTAATGCTCAAACCCAGGCTCTAGTTAATCAACATGTCTGGTTGCCCCTCGTACTAGGGCTAACTTTTCTTTCTCATGGCTTGAGACCAACTAAGTTGGGGCAGAACTTCCTTTCTGTCCAATGTTTTCCAAAAATTGAAACATAGATCTCTTAGTGACATGTCTCTCTCTCAGTCTTATTCTTTTTGGGGTTACTCTCACTTCTTTGGTAAAGTCTGCCTTATCACCACCTCACGGCTATAGTCAGATTACCTTGGAGAATTGTTTTGAGGTTTGTTAAACTTCAAAAATGATAAAAAAGTATATTGGATGGGATTGAAAATTTTAGAAGACTTTCTCTGATTAAGATTGGAAGCTGAATCCTTTCCTGCTTTGGTAATCCATTTAAATGAGTTGTTTGGGCTCTGTCCAACATTGAGTTTTTCATTGAACAAAACATCTCCTGTTTCAGCATAATACATCATGGTTTTGCCAATATTTAAGGAGAAAGTATGCTGAATAGCAGTAGCTCAGGTCAACTGAAATGTGTTCACACACCTCTTTTTGGAAAGCTCATCAGGGATCTAACCGGAGAAAACACTGTCTTGAGTGAGGACATCTCACCTTCTCATGAGCAACAGATTTTTTGCCCAAGGAAAATGGAAAGGAGCAAATGACATATATAAAACAAGTATAATGTTCACTTATTAGGCAGTCTTGTCAGTCCTTCTATTGTGAAATGAATAGCAATCAGCTTTAGTTTTATATAAGGAAAATTGAGTCAGTGTAACTTGAATAATAAATATCTCTAAAGAATTTTTATCATATAGAAAGCATTTGTGGTCCTAGAATGTTTTAAGTACCTTTTCTTCTAGATACTTTGATAATGATAATCAGTGATGCCCATTTTTTGTTTAATAGCATTTTATTTAGGTAATTAGAATAAACTCATAAGGCTGTACTGATAACTTAGAAATACTATTATTTGATGTTAATGCTATTATGATAGCCATTTTTAATTACTATTTTGGGTATAGAATATAAATATGGCATTTCACAAAACCAACTTCAGAACTGTAGGCCTGGAAATACAGTAGGGTGTGAACAATAATGCAAAATGATAGCAAGAATGTCAGGGGCCGTTCTTTGTTGTGTCATTCATGCTGTCTTCTTTTTTCCAGGAAGCACATGAATATTTCACATATCTGCATCCTCATCCCCTATTCTTCTTGACTAATTTTCAGACTGTCTGAATTTGCATTTCACATGGTAGCTGATTAGGAGATGCCTAGTGCAGCAGTGAAGCCTCAGCAGGCGGTTACCATGGTGACCTTCAGCAGGATTTTAATGATGATACCACTAGTGGTTCGTTGAAGTCGGCCTGCCTGCAGGGCTACTTCACTGCAGCTAAGTGTGAAGTTGGATATGTGGATTCTCAGCCAAGGGGCAAATATCAAAGTCTGGCCCAGATAGAAGGTCTTGGAGTTGGGAAAGGAAAATAGATTCCACTTTTTACTTCACTCTATATGGTTCCCAGTTTTGAAAAGAGATGTAAAGCAAAACATGTTATATTTTGTACATTCCAAAAAAGACAGGACGATTCTTCATATTTGTAAAAAAAAATTCCTCATATTGGTGAAGTAAACAGATAAATCTGTTGTCATGCCCTGATAAAGTAAAAAGCAAAATATCTAGATAAACATAGATAATAAGTTTTACTAAATAAATCAAATATTAAAAAATAGATTATACTTTAATCTGTTAAATTATATAAAAGAATTCACAGAATAAGAGCTTTGAAATGCAGATACGCTAATATTTTTATTCTTTAAGTAGGGACTAAATCGGTTTGTAAAATAATTATTCAGAACTTTTGGTAGCAAAAACCGAAATAGATTTAGTGCTGCTCTTCTTTAATGTACCTTAAATATTTCTTTATGTAGTAGGCTCTTCAGGTGTTTTAAAAATCCAAATACCATTTAATTTATTAGCATGCACAATATAGGAATCAGTGAAAGGTGAAGTATAGCTTAAGTTTTTAAACAGTGAGCTTTTACTTAAAAGACTAGTTCAGTGAGTGCCAATTGTGTTGCCAAACATGTAGCACACTCTGTTGTTTTTTGAAAATAAAAAAAATTAAGGAAATTAATTTCCAATCAAATGTACATTTAGGAGCTTATAAAATTGATTTAACCACTGCTAAATCTTTAGGGTTACTGCCCAAAGAGGATTTGAAAGGAACATTTCATGAGAATACTAGTTTGCTTACCAAACAGCATTAATTTTGATAGGAATCTTAAGGAACCTACAAGATTTATGTCTAGACATAGTCATCCCATTTAGAATAACTCAGAGATTAAAAGTTTGGGATTTTTTTTTTTAGGTTTATTATGCTATATTCTAAAACATAGATATAATTAAACATTAAAAACCAAAATTGAGAAGTAGCATCTTTTGGAAAAATAGGCCTATATGTCAAATCTTTCCTTTTGAATTATCTTGTTATATTTATATTCAAATGATTAGTGTTCCAGATTGTAATACTGCAGCTACACATGAATGATATTAGGAAATATATATTTTGTTGCTTACTAAAATTTTTTTTCATGATAGGTTTCTTATTTGATGTTCGTATTCTTTCCTTTTTCTCTAATTATCTATTCCATGGTTAGTGGGGAACTACGGTACTTAACAAAAATCTTGTGGTAAAGGGATAGGTATTTTCTCTTAGATATCTCTAAGTTTAAATTAGATTTGCTATTGTTACTGATTCTGAAATTAACATCAGTGAAGCAAACATTTGTTGAACGTTTACTATGTATGAGAAGTTATGATTCAAGAAATCCCTCATAATCTGACCAGATTTTATTGATTACAAACCACTCACTTCTTTCCTTAACTCTACCGGTGCATGTTCTACTTGAAGTTCCCTGAATTTTCATGTTTCGTCGATATTATTTCTTCTTTCTGAAATATACCTTTCCCTGTTTTTTACCAGGTGAATTCATTCTCTTTCTTTAAACATGGCTTTGACATCATCTCCTGCATAAAGTTTTCCCTGATCCCTTTTCTTCTCTGCCCATGCCCTCCTTCCTTCGCAAATCACATTTATGGCGCCTCCTCCAGACTGCCAGCCCCTGCTTTTGAAGACCAATAACTCTGCTTTTTATCAGCATATATTCAGGGCCTGACACATTAAAAGGGGTTTAGTAATTGTTTGCTTGTTTCATTGATTGATTGAGGGAATGAAGGAGGAGGAGTGAGTTGAAGGAATAAAGAAAAAAGAATGAGTGAACCCATAAGTTATAATTGAATGAATGAGGGAAACTCCTCTAAAGGGATATTCATAAAACAAAAGATGGCGTTTTTTATCGATATTACCTCCTGTTTGATTTTTTTATTCATTCTTATTCCGTAAGAAGCTTCATCTTTAAATTGTCCACTGTCCATTTACAGGGAAATAAGACAAATAGATTTGCCCCCTCAGTTTCAGTATTTTAATTTTATTAAGAGACACCGGAGTAATCATCAAAATCGTACATTTTTATTATTGTTCCTAAATAATCTCATTAGACTCTAAGTAAAAAAAAATATATAGTGAGTTTATGTTGATAATTGTTTAGACATTAGGGAGATGGTCAAAACTTTTTTTAATGAAATGGACTATAATTATAGGGTGTTGAACTGATTGCTATGCCAGACGTTCATTTCTTTAGTAATAACTTTTAATTTAGTGTAATTAAGAAAGACTTTTCTAAAATACAAGATTTTTATAGGGTACAATATTTGTGCATATATTCTAATTATATTTTTGGAATTGTGCTTAGTTTGCTTATCTTTTTACTCCTTTTTTATAGGTGAAGGTAGAAAAATATGTTTGGAATTAGGATTTTTACCTGGTGATCAGTTTTCACATTACCTGATGTCTCTCTTATTCTGTGTTAAATTTCTGTTTGTTTTCTGGCTTTATACATCCAGCCCACAGACAGACAAATATTTTTTTATTAAAAATCAATTAGTGGGACTACTTCTGAAATATAAAATTATTCTTTGAAGTATCAACATAAAAGGTCATATTCAATCAAAGAACTAATGAACAATGAATGAAATCTCATAAACTTTTACCTCATAAGTGGAAATAATTCTTTTGTACTTTAACTTCCCTTCCATTATTTTTGTGTTTTTTTTTCCTTAGTTGGACATTGCCATCCTCCTTTTTTACTGACGTTAGAGAAATGAAAGACAGAAAGGAGGGGCCTACATTTTTTTCTTACCTTTTTGGCTTTTACTGGAATAGTTTGGTGGTGCAGCCTGACAATATCTTCCCTGCTGCTTCACTCAAGTGTATAAGAATTTTTAGCATCATTTGCATTTTTCTTGAGGCAGACATAAAAAGTCTTCAATTTTCAAGAATATTTAAAATCTAATACAAGGATTCAAAAGAGCAGCGTCTTTATTGTGCTTGATTAGGTATGAATAACAAAATAATAAATTTGTAATTAAACTAAATGGATTTTAGACAATTATAGGATATTGTGGAGCATAACTATATTTACGTGGCTTTTAATATAATTGTAATAGTGCATTTTTTCAGCTGTTGAAAATAACTATTTTCTTTCATCCATTTTTCAACTTTCCCATTAAAGAAAGTAAGATGGCATTATTCCCATTTTACATATGAACAAATGAAGACCCAGATAGTAATAAAACAAATAAAAGACTCCAGGAAGCCTCTGCCTTATTGGCATCCCACTTCTTTTGCCACAAGACCATGCAGCCTATGGTAAACTCTCAGGTATTTTTTCAGTCTGCATTTCATGATTTCTACCTTTAGACTTATCAATTCTTCATTTTTCTCTTATCTGTTCTTATTCTTTCACTGGCCAAGTTATCCGAAATCTCCTTTCCTTGCAGGCCACCATGTAAGGGGGTAGAGGCATGATCTGGTGACTGTTCAAAACATTCTCCTGACTTGTGTAACTCAATGGCTATGTAACCCTAAAAAGAGAGATTGAGGGAACTGTTTCCTGAAGGGTAGGAATCATTTTAAGTGTTAAAATACGTAAAACTGACCACATATGTTTCACAGAGGATCCTTAACCAGGAATGTTGGAGTTGGTTCTAATTTTACTAATACCTTATTTTCCAAATTATCACCATTAAAGGAGGGAAATTACTACATGAAAACTTTCAAAAATATAATTGAATATTTTCCTAACATTTACAAATAATTTTTGTTTATTGTAAAATTCAAAATATATATAAGGAGGGTTTTAAGAAAGTTGAGCAAGCAACAAAAAACATGACCTTTGTTTTAGCTCATGAAAGAGTTGCTTTTATGTAAACAAGAGAAAAACAAGATAAAAGTGTCAGGTAGAGATTTTTGTGCTTTGTTTTGTTTTTGAAGTTAAGCTGAGTTTATAAAACTTTTTTATTCATATGAGCAATCTGAATGTTTCTATTTTATAGTTGCTGGATTTGCACATTTTCATAAAACAATGTAAATTCCCTGGCTTTGGTACTGGAAGATTCTTCCTAAAAGTTGTCCCAAGGATATTTAAATGAAGCACATTATATTATATGCACAAATAATGTTTGGAAAGAAATCTAGCTTCACAAATATTTTTCAGTTTCTATAATTATTCTAATGCTAAGTAATGTGAGAATGTTTTGCTTTAAAATGTAGAAATACTGTAACAATGTTAAATGTGATATATGCCTGTGAATTATTTATTCTAATTAATTTAGTATGAATGTTATCTCAAATTACTACTAACATTTTTTATTTTTCTTCCTAAAAGTGGTTTTAATAAGTTTGATATTGTTATCATTTATAGCATCGATTAATCATCTCACTAAAAGTTGCCCCCAAAATTACATCTCTGTGCTTTGATTGTTTCATTTTTGTTTTAAAAATATATTTAAGCAGGCTCTTTGTTCACTTATGCTTCTGAAGTGACACTGGAGATTTGCTCCTTGAAGACATGAATCTAAAACGGTTCCCTATATTTCACATGTCCTGTGGGACTCTTATAAACCATGTAACTTTTCTGTAAGTCTTTCACAGTTTTCAAAAGCCACTGAATAATCTTAATTGTGAAATATAGACATTACCTTATCTCATATCTGTGTAAGATTAGTTTCTTTTCCCCTTTCTCTCTACCCCCAAGTCAATCACTAGTGACACTTTGGCGTACAAGTTGGATACGCCTAATCATTTTGTATAAATATCTAAAGCTCTGAAATATAGTGTACTTTAATGTATTAGACCCACTTCGGGGTGCTAAAATGTGTCCTTGGATAGATGGAAATTGGGTATATCTGGGAGGCTGATATAATATAATTGGTCTCAGAGGGATTAAGATGGGGGTGAAAAAGAAACGTACCGATAGCACCAGTCTTTATTATTCTATTGAGAATTGCGTTAGTGACCTAAAGCTATAATGCACAAAGAGCCCTATTGTTACTACCTGTACGTGACTGAACTTGATACGTAATTGGGTTATCACCTTGACAACATGATTGTTAACACACTCTTGATTTTAATTTTTCTGGTATCACCCTATTTGCTTTGATATTTCTTTAGAAATACATGGATCAAAAAATATTAGTATTTTCTCTACTTTATTGGAAACAAATATCCATTAATTTCCATGTGGTTTATGATTTTATAATCCTTTAGAATTATAGAAAATCCATTTCATTTTTACTCTATATGCTTTTTTTATGTAAATGTTTCAAATTTCTCTTAAATACCTGAATTAAACAGCTTTTTAATGAAATGAAATCCTTCTCTGATTTCATGCAGGCTTTTGCATATTCAAACCTTTATTTTTGCCTTCATTTTCACATTATATGAAAGAGTTTTTGAAAAGCAACAAAGTGCACACATTTTTTTTTACAAATATGTGTGAATGCAAACTGCATACGTTTTAGAGAGGACATAAACCATGTAATGATTTTTTACTTCTGTCTATTTTTATTAGTGTTTCAATTATCTACTGATTTTGGAATTGTTTCCATAATTTAAAGTGATAAATGGAAAGTTAATTCCCTCAGTTCAAACACAGAATTTTTTTCTAAGTGAGTGAATATTCACCTAAAGATATTAGAAATTGAGGCTGACATATAGGTGTGTGTGTGTGTGTGTGTGTGTGTGTTTGTGTTTGTGTTTGTGCTCGCGTAGTGCATGCGCTTGTGTATTGTCACATGAAACTGTATGAAATTCTTAACATTATTATATGAACATATATTTTCCTTGAGCATAATACTTAGTCATCACAAAATCGTGACTGCATATTCAAGATTTTTAAAGGAATTTACTCTTTTCCAGAGGCCTAGGGAAATTTTTTTAAATATAAGACTACCATTGAGGAAGATGTCTAAGATAATTATCTCATTTTGATTATTTAATGTCTGTCCTTCTGAGAAAAAACTTAAGAGACATTTTTGCATCTGGGATTTGTCAAGTCACTGTATAAGTTTATAATCTAGTGTAAAGAAATTGTTCCATGTTAAAATCCAAATAAATTTTATTTGTTCAGAGGGAGTTACTGTCACTTGAATGATATAGACAGGTTAGAGATAGCATCAAAATTGACGCTGTAGTCATAATACTAATCTGAAGATTTGTATGTCATCGCTTAAGTGGGGGTGTATTTCTATGGAAAAAGATGGTCTATATTTCATCTTGAGTTTTGCAGAGCCCTAGAGAAAAGTTTCTGGTTTCTTTCTTGATCAGAGTTGGCCCATGGAATATGAGGACAGATCAATTAATTCTAGAAATCAGAAGAACCAGTGTTAGAGATAACATTCTTTTGAGAATCAAATAGCCTAACAACATCATAGCCTATCTGGAAGGTCACCTCACCTAAATGCAGAGGTAGCCATGGGTGACCTGCAGGCCATTTTAGGATACCTTGGGCCATATGTCATGGTAGTTAGAGGCCTGGACTCTAGCATCTGGAGCTAGACTGCTTCAGTTCACATCTAGGCTCAGCCCCTTACTGCTTTGTGACCTTGAGAAAGTTACTCCTCTGTAAAATATAGGTAGTAATAGACTCCACCCCATAGAGTTGTTGGGAAGACTGAATAAATTAAATCATGCAAAGATGCATAGAATGGTGCCTGATTCATAGTAAGTATTCAATAAATATTAGCATCTAGGAAATAATTTTCTGTCTGTTCTGGCATTGGAACTAGTGTCTACTTAAAGCCCCAGAGTTATCTCATAGAACATGAAGAGATGTCTTCCTACCAGAAAACATTCAGAGGACTATATTTACAATTGTCCATCAGAATTCTAGAAAAACTTATATGTGCTTACATAGAACATCCAAGTCTAGGTAACATGACCTTTAAATATTTCCTCCAGCTGCAGAAAATGTTCCCCAGGTAACAAGTGAATCAACCTATTATGTGTAACTATTTAACACCTTAAAAGTTAAAAGTTGGAGATTATCTGGCAAAGGCAAGTTTTTCTCTTTATTTAATGACTTTGAATCCCTTTCCACTGTCTCTTAATGCTATTCCTGATTTATAA
Organism: Myrmecophaga tridactyla; assembly: GCA_004026745.1. Taxonomy (NCBI): domain Eukaryota; kingdom Metazoa; phylum Chordata; class Mammalia; order Pilosa; family Myrmecophagidae; genus Myrmecophaga; species Myrmecophaga tridactyla. The sequence goes on along the minus strand of PVIY010007224.1, from coordinate 35,146 downwards.
TATGTGGGTGACTATTATATTCTCCTATTCATTATAGCGGGGATGCAAATAACTATACCATCTAAAAGTGATGTACTTTTGTTATACATTTTAGAAGAAGGGATGAAATATATGTGACCTTGTTTATGTACCTTAAATTTTCATCTGGTATGACGAGAGACTTTTCCTTCCTACCCTCATGGATACAAACAATTTTGTATTTTTAAACCAAATTATTAAAGTTAAAGACCTAGTACTTAGTCCACAACTTATCCTAACATAAAAGTCAATTATTTGTTTGATTTTTTTCCTTCTTTTGCCTAAGACTTTAGATTTTTTTTCCACCAGAAAGACCTATTTAGATGTACCTTTAGAACAACAAATAGTTATTTCATATCTGTCAAGCAAAAATACAAAGACTGATGTAAATCTCCCTTCATGTAATTTATAATCCACCTTTTTTCAAAAAACATTTGAAATGACTTATAACAAAAGACAAGACTTACAGGTTCTAAAAATAGAAATGAAAGTAGAAGTTGAGAAGCAAGGACAGAAGGGAATATAATGGCCAACAGAACTGGCTGTGGCTGAGTTTCTCATCTGGTTCTTGCTCCCTTTCTATCATGACACAGAGGGAAGCATAGCATGCAAATTGTTTCTGTTTTTAAGGAGGAAACAAAGCAGTTCTTTGAGGATGACTAAGTTCTTCCTTCTACTAAGTTCTGAAAGAAATAGCTCATGTAAGGACCTGTGAATAATATAACAGGATATCTTCAACACCAGTTTTACAGCAAGGTGATATCTGATACATTCCAAATGCAAACATTAAAGCACAATTGTGGAAAACTGATTTGGTCGCAGGATAAACTAATGTGCTCCAAGGATGAAGCTTTCTAGAGATCTAATTTGATTAAAGGCTAGAATTTAGATTATCCAAAGGCATAAAGGTGAATTATATCCCTTATAGATTCTTTCCTAAACTTTAATTATCTTAGCTAGAGTTTGATAGGAGCCATGTTGTACACAGTTCAAGATACGTACTCTTTGCCAATGACTTGGAGTGATAGAATTCTATTCTGCTGATTTACATAGAAGGAAAACAAACAGCAGGTCAAGTTAACACCCTTAATAAAAGATGAGGCATCTCACCGCTGTGTTCACAAGATGGAAATCAGCTGAACTTCAGAGTGGACTAGGGTACCTGAGACGTTATTTTCTCCACTCTATTATGAGCATTTTATAACTATTTCCTGTTAATATCTAGTAATGGATATCTCCTGATTGATACTCAAAGAATAAACTTAAACTAAGTGACATGCTATAATAGTGGTAATCATTTGAAATTCAACCATTTAGTGCTACTGAATAATTATCATATCAGGTTGTATTAGGCATTATAATGAATTCAAACAACAACAACAAAAAAGTAGATAAAAGTAAGTAAGTGCTCAATAATGGCACAGTGGGAAAAGTCCTACAGTGGAAATCAGATGACTTGGATTCCAATTCCAGCTCTGCCATCAATTTTTTTATTGGTTCTTAAATACTTTATCTACAGAATGAGATATTGTGTAGGGGTTTACATTGCCTTTAAAATAAATATGAAAAATAAGAGGATATGGAAAATTTTGTAAAATATTAAATGCTATGTATATCTAGACTATTTTAATAATCCAGAATATCTGCCCTTAAGCAAGACCAAATTAACATATGAGTATTTAAGAGACCCACACAATTCAAAATTATGTTAAGTATATGTTAACAACTTTTCACTTGAGCCATCTCGTTTATCTTCATAATCTAAAATGGGTACAGTCACAAAAATTATTGAGCATATACATCTCAGTTAATTTTAGTATAGATCCAAAATTAAAACCAGAATGATCTCATATTTCTGCCTGAATACCAGTATGTTAATATCTTAAAAGTGATATAAAAACTCAAAGTATTCCTCTTGCCCTCCCAGGACTACTTCACCATCTGCATTACCCATTTGTGTTAATGTAACACTCTCCTTTTAGATACCGAGGTGAAAATTTCTCATGAACAATGTTTCTTGTTGAAATCTTACAGGAACTTAACTGAACAGTCTTCTTTCACTGCTTCCTAGACTCTACCAAGGAAATATGTTCTGAAGCACAGCTCTAGTGCTCCCTTCCTCCCTGCTTATATATGATTTCCTGTTGCCTACACTAATAGATCCTACACTTCCTAAGTCTTTTATTTGGCCTCAGTTTATCATTTCAACCCTGTTACTCTCCAGTCATTCAGAAGTACTTGTCATTGCTTCTCACACTTCATATACTTTTTGGCTCAACACTTTATTCTGTTTCCCCTGCTTAGCATACCCTTTACCCCTTTTAAATATTGAAATTCTGTTCATGCTTCAGACCTCAGTTCAAATGCCACCTCCACACAACCATCCCTTTTACCCTTCTACCGAAGGTAGAACAACCCAGTGAGCACTTATTGTGCACTCACTATCCACCCACCAGATCTTATACTTTATTAGTTTAATAAGTGAACACAGACATTAAATGAAGTGCAATAAAGTATTATAAGGACTTTAATAAAAGTATATGGAGGGTAGGTAGAAAATTAACAAGTTCTATAGGGCAATAGAGTATTTAGGAAAGGATTTAGAGAAGAGATACTCAGCAAGATGAGTCGATAACAGTCAGATAAGCAAGAGAATAAGGGGTGGAAGGAGACATTATAAACAGGAATAGCACAAGATGTGGGAGCATAGAACAGCTTGGTGAGCACAAAACTGAAAGTAACTCATTATGGTTCGAGTATAGGGTAAGTTTGGGCTAAATATAAGGCTAGAAAGGTAAGCAGGAACCAGATTTTAGAGGCCCATAATATACCATGCTAAGGTCTTAATATTAATGGTGGGGGGCACTGAAATGCTTTAAGTCACAGTATAATAAACTTGATATTTTGGCAGTACAATGGAAGCTGGAAGAAAACTAGCAGCAAAGTGAACAGCTAGAAGACTAGGAGTACAGCAGTGGAGACTGTGTGGCAAGAACAAATATAAGACCTATTAGTATGGAGACAACAGGACTTGGTTGACCATTGTTAAGCCAGTGGACAGGAAGGGTGATAGCATAGGTGTGTATGGGGGATAGGGACTGGATCTCAGATTTCTGGTTTAAGAGATTGGAAGCACTGTCCAAGATAGGAAAAACTGGTTTAGGGAGAATAAGGTCTCAGTTGTGAAGATGTTTAATCTGATGTATTTATGCAAATTCCAGGTAGATAATGCTCAAGAGACATTTAGAGATATGTAGATGGAGCCTGCAGAGAGGTCAGAGCCAAAGATACATGTTTGTATCCTTTAGCAAGTTGGCAGCTGTTGAAATCATAGGAGTGAATGATGCTGTATAGAATAAGAATGCAGAGTAATAAAGGGATAGAACTAAAGAAAGGAAAGAACTTTGGGCGCACTAACATTTGAGGGGTTGTCAGAGGAAGATAAACCTACAGAGGAAACTAAGAAGGTAAGTTTAGAGATGTTGGAGAACCAGAAGGGAATGATGTCATGGAAGCTAAGGAGGAGAGACTTCCAAGAAGGGTACTAGCAGTAGTGAACAGAAAATTGTATTTAGCAAGTAGGATGTACTACTTACCTTTGCTAAGGCAGTTTCCGTGAAGGGCTATGGGGGAGGAGGTGGGGTGATGACAAAATAATTGTTGTAGATATAAGATATTATATTGAGGGACTTGATACAGTAAGTGTTGCTTTTTCACCCCTAAGGAATTAGGCAGGGGGCAGAAGTTAAGGGGAGGTTCCATGCATTTTTTTTTTTTAATATGGGCAAGACTTAGCTGTATTAACAGATTATAGTAAAGGAATTAGCAAATGAGGGAGAGATTGAAAACACAGAAGAAGAATAAGACTCATCATTTACTCATTAAATATTCATGGAGAAGCAACTATGGTCCATTTACTAATGTATAAAAGTTTCAGATTCTGGAAGAGATTCTCAGTGATGGAATTAAGAGTAGAAGAAGAAATATGCTGATGTTAGAAAGAACAGAGATGAAACAGCTCAAATCTTGACAAGTTTGAAACTGTTGGGGCAGGATCTTGAGGAACGTTAAGCCTAATAGTTTTTAAAGTAGGAGGCCAGATCATCGCTGAAGGGGAGTTGGAAAGGACAGAGCCGAGAGAGTAGTGAAGGTTGCCAGTGAATCTGGTCACATCAGATGACATGTCTGAGGTTTTCTCCAGCTGTCCTTCACATTCTAGGATGGGAGAAAAGAAAAACGTTTTGAGGGCAAATATAGTAAAAAGAATTGTTTATTAGTGGTGCTGGCAAATAAGAGGTTAAAGTATTATCTTGTTAGGTCTAGGTTGGAAATGAATGATTTAAACCCAAAAGCCGATGATTGACTATGAAAAAAGGAATTTGAATTGATCTCTGTAAAATCAAAGAAAAGCCATACTGGAAGAAAGGGTGAGAGATCTGCTTACATTTCCCGTGTGACACAGTGCATGATAAGGAATGGGCTCTGCCCTTGGGAGACAGAGACTAAAGAATGAGGGTGAAGATTAAGGCCAAGGCATCAAGAAGCTTTGGATCTATACTATTGGGTTTATGTCACCAGCCTAGTATCTCTTGTAAAATAGATCCTTCAGAAATATTGGTGCAATGAGTGAGTGTGGATTGCTGCCAAAGCACATTTTAATTTCATGGGTTTTCTTCCTTGCTATATTTTACTAATTTGCTTATTGTATAACAAATAGTTAAGGAAAAAAATATATCAACAGATTATTTAATTCATAAATTTAGTGAGGTATGTAAATCCTGTATATCACACATCTAATTTTGAACTGTGATATTCTGTTAATAATCCCTCTGGAAAGGAAAATTCTTTATGCAAAGTAAATTTCATATTTGGTGGAGAGTGAACTGCATAAATGGGAAGGTAGAAGGAAACAACACATTGCTCTGTCTCTGTCCACTGTTGGTTTCTAATTCACCTTCATCCCTTATGAAGGCCATCTTTAAGGAGTACCTAAGAAGCAACTGCTCTCTGCTGCTCCCACGAACTCCATTTACATGATTCTTTATTTTCCTCCCTTTTTGTTATTCCCAGGTCTCATCTTTTACCTTGGAGAGCTAGAGAATCACTGTCTTCTTGTTAAATGTGCATCATTCTTTCTCTGATCTTGAGCATTTCTCTTCATTCCAGGAGACCTTCAGGGCCATTTGCTATCAGTAGGTCAGAAATTCCATGCTATTCTGAGATATTAGGCAGGAAAATTAAGATTTCTAGACCAGATTGAAGGATATGACAGTTTTACTCAGCCAAAAAACTGCTATTGCATCTATCTACCTGTATTTTGGTGAAAATAGACTGAATTTTTGTGCCACTTTTTTTAAATTTTCATTCTTTCTGTTTCCTTTATCATTTCTGTTTCTAAACAAAATATGTGACAGCTAGGTGACCTGATAGAGCATTTTATCTTTTAAAACATCATCACTACATGCTTTTCCTTCTGTTTTCTCTATTGTGTATAATTGCATGTATTTGTTTTCATTTTAATTGGTAAAATACCAACCCCTTTCTGATTTAAACTTCTCTTAGTCACCATCAAAAAATGTCTTGTGTATCGCTATATTCCTTAAGGATTTTTAATCCTATTTTCTGCTCTTTTGCAAGGAATATGAATTAAAATCTTCAGACCCTCTCAGTGCATGTAGTAGTGTCATCTAACGTTATTGTTTCCAAATGTGGGGAAATTGAGTGATTAAACTTCATTCTGCTCGAATCAGATAATTTAAAGGTCACCTACTTAATTAATAGATAAAGAAAAGAAATAAAGCTCCAGAGAGAGTGACTTACCTAAGGGCACAGGACTGTGAAGGGCCTTATTAAGACTGATTTGCACTGCATTGTACTGCATCTTCACCCAACCCTGAGCCCTCATCTGGCAAGCCTCCTTTACACACGTCTTCCTTCAGAATGACATTTCTCACTGGCATAAGCCTTCCCCACAGCACTGTTACCAGATTCAGCCCACAGATTTTGTCACCACTTCTGTTTACTCCAGTTGAAAACTGTTTTCTTGGCGACCTGATAATTTGCTAAAAGCTACCATACTGGCCAGAAAGAGTTAATGCAAGTGTTCGAAATGTGTTAAATGATTCCTGATGACAGACTTGGCAAAAGAATCCAGCTCATCCTCCTGGTTTGGATTATTGTCTAAGAAAGATGATATACAATACTATGAAGATGCATAGTTTCATAAACTGATGGCAGTTAGACTCGAGAATGAAATCCTATATTATTCTACCCAGGGTTTCCAGAACCAGATAGAAGGGTTTTAAAACTTTCTTGAAGCCTGCTTTTTTTCTGTGATAAAAGTAAACCTCAGCTCTCTCATCTATGAGTGAGGAATTAATACCACTTCACACAATTGAGGATTAGAATAATATTTTTAACTCACCTATCTTGTAACTTAATTATTCTTAGTTTAGAGACGCATACTTTTGCTCTAATATAAAAACTTCCCATGTATATTTATATGAAATGGTTCACGATAAATGTATATGGAAGCTGTCAACCCTAATGGCCCTATATAAATTTAAATAGATGATAAAATAAAGATAAACATACAGTCAAAGCTAGTGTAGTTACGTTTTGGATCAAACAAATGTGTTTATCTCTACTGTCACCATGGAGCCTTATAATGGGTTAAAAAGCTCTTGATAAAACTGAAAAATATCGGGGTCCAATTTAAAGCCTTTGATTGTGGAAAATACTTGATGCTTGACATTTATACTTTCCAATGCATAGACATCTTAAACCTTTTAACTAATTGAAAAATCATTGACGGTGGTCTTATATATTTCTTGTCAAATGAATACTGAGGCAGAAAATATACATTCCTACTAACTGTATAGTTATTCAGAATTTCTTCTTTTTAAATAACTAAATGAAATGGTTTTCTTCAGCATGTTGTGTTGTTTTTCTTTCTTTCAGCTACGACAGTTAGTTAACATGTGCATCAACCCCGATCCCGAGAAGCGACCAGACATCACCTATGTTTATGACGTAGCAAAGAGGATGCACGCGTGCACTGCAAGCAGCTAAACATGTGGCAGATCATGAAGAACATAACCAAAATAATTTAAAGTATTTTTGTGCAAATCATACCTCCCTTTTTTGTCTGGGTGTTAAGATTAATATTTCAGAGCTAATGTGCTTTGAATCCTTAACCAGTTTTCATATAAGCTTCATTTTGTACCAATTAAAGTCACCTTTGTTGCTAACTCAAAATAATTTTGGAAGAATCACCTTGCATGTTAGGAGAGTAAATGAAATATGATGGTTTTTAATGACTAAAGATTTTTACGATTGTTTAGACTTTTGGATAAAATTGCGTTCAGATAAACTCTCAGTGCCAAATATCGAACGTGTGGCTTGGTACGCATCAGCATAGTCTTGCAGCCTGAAGAAGAGTATCTGAACATGTGGCTCATTTGCTTTTTTTGTCATTTATGGACGTTTGCGATGAACACCATTGTGAACTTTTGTGATTTTATTTTAAAATGTTTGAAATACGTGTTTTAATTCTTAGCATTGTAGTTTTCAAATATAATTCTTTAGAGAAATGTATATATAAACTATTTGAGAAACATTTAAAATCCTTAGCTTACACCTTCAAAAAGCAACTGTTAAATGTGAAAAGATTTGGGGGCAAAATATGAGTCAGACACTGAAGAGTTTTTATTTTCTTTTGTTTTAATATCGCTAGTATTCTCTTTGCATTAAAATGGTATAAATGAATCCATTTAAAAAGTGGTTAAGGATTTGTTTGACTGGTGTGATAGTAATTTTTAAACTTGCACATTGCCCAAGTTTTGTGTGTGTTTTTATTATTGTTTGTACATTTGAAAAAATATTCTTTGAATAATTTTGCAGTACTATATTTTGATTTCTTTATAAATCTAAATGCATTCTTACTCATAATTGTCCACTGTAGTGTAAGCATATGTTTTTATTCATAGGTGTTTTTGAAGTACTGGTTGTTCCCGTTTAGAATTTTTTAAATTTTCTTCAAGTTACTTTCTTATTTATATTGTATGTGCATTTTATCCATTAATGTTTCAGATTTTCTGAAAACATAATACCCTTTTAAAATATACTTGGAATACCAATACTTTCCCTGAATTGAAAAACTTAAAAAAATTTTTTTTAAATATGGGCCACCCTGTATGTTTGCATTTTGTCTTACTAGAAAGGAAGAAAGGATGTGTGTCGTACTGTACCTGCGAATGTTGATCAGTTTCAGTTCATTTGCTGAGTTAGACTATGTTTAAAGAAATGAAAACTGGCTGTTACCTAGAACCAGAATTTTTATGAGAGTAACATTTTTTTATTGAGAAGCTTTTAAGTGAAGTACTGTATTCATGCATGAAGATGACAGAGATGGTAATGCTTCATTTAGTTTAAGGAAATTGACTGAGTTTAGTTAATGCGGCTGTTGAGATGTGTTTTCCCTGAATGCCTTCATGTTTGTGATGATCAGTCCCTCACAGAATTGTGAAGCCAGAAGGCTGTGAAGTAGTCACTGTTAAAAAGACACCATGCCACCATAATACATTGGGATCCATTATCCTGCCAACGTGAGAACTTCTTGTTCAGAGAACACCTACCCTTAGCTGATATAACTACTGGGTTTGATTTTTCATATGTATGTATGTATGTATGTATGTATTCTTGCAATCATTTGAATGCTTTTGAATGTAAACTTTAGAAATGTATAAAGAGCAAGCAATGTCAACTTATCTTTTTATTTTCCAGAATGTAATCAGTTAGGTATGGTTTCTGAAGGGTAATTTTATCTTGGAATAGGCAAAGGAAACCTGATTGGTCCTTTATATGATGACTGAGTGCATTGTTTTTCCCATGGGTTTCCATAGATTTATCTCCAGAAGTATGAATGAAATTTTTTTCTTAACTATTAATGTCATGGTCATTTAGATGTAATAAGATTGATGAAGTGTTCTGTGTATGGGACAGATACTCTCCTTTTTCTTGCAATCTTTAAAAATACATGGATCTAAAATTCATTAGCTTAATCCCTCACAGTGACTTTTAAGCAAAGATTTAAGCTTTTCTTCTTTATGAATCTATCTGCTAGAAAGAAATAGTTGGGAAGAATTTGATGATCAGGGAAGTCCCTGATCATTTTCTACGTGTGGAAACTTTTTTTTTTTTTGGATAGTATATCATTTTTATAGCCTAAGTGTTCATATTTTTTTATGAAGAAACCACTATGTAAAAAACAAATTTTAATTTTGAATGGGATCATTTCAGAGAATTATGAAAATGATTGTAAGTTCTGATTTTTATAATCACCTATAAAATGTTTTCCTTATATTTCTGTTTATAAGTAAACTTTGCATTAAGTTAAATATTTGGATTGATTTTAGAAAGAGTATAAAATGAAAGGTACATCTGATTCTGAATCTTACTTAGACATTAGTAGACATTAGTACCAGCTACCGGGAGAAAAATGTCAGGTACCTTTGTTTCATATGCTGAGGTTCAGGAATGGTGGATGAAGAATAGCTCTATATAAATAAAGTGCTCAACAAGTGCAATGATTGTAAATTTAGTAAACTATTACAGCCATTTCATGAATGCTTTACCATTCTTCATAGTATCTATTACAAAACACCTTTCTTGTGTCCATATACTTCAGGTGTTGCTGTTAACATTTACCATGATATTTATTTTAGCCAAAATGTTATTCACATTAAACGTTTATTCTTTAAAATGAATGTATTATGTTTATAACCCACAGATGCATAATTATCCTATGCCTCATATTTCAATAGTACTGTAATATGAATTCTTTTGTGAAATACTTTTATTTTGTTAAGCTTTAAGTACACATACTAAAAAGATTCTCTTATTAGCCTTGAAAAGTGTACAATATTCTAATATAAATAAAATATAAAAATAAAAACGAATACAATAAGATTTATGCATATCTGGAACTTTATCCTAATATCTGTCTTTATTTAACTTAACATTTAACCTATAGAAACAGTTCTATGGAAACATTTCCATAATTTTTCCATTTTGGAGTGCCTAAGAAATAAAATAGATAATCAAGGGTGATAACAGAACTCTTATAGTCCCTAAGAAAAGGTAGTTTTAAAAAAATATGCATGAAACTAAGGCACATCTTCACATATTCCTGTTCTTTTCAGTCTTGAATAGGAAAAGTTTTCTAAAACAAACAAAAAAAAGAGATTCATATTCCTACTTTCAGCCTTTAGAACCTAAAATTTAGGCAATGTATTCCATTCTTATCTGCCACTGTGATGTGCTGTGGAACTATGTTACAGATAGTTTATATCTTAAATATATTTCCCAAATAATAAATGAAGATCACTCCCATGCCTGGGAACATTGAAGGTGAAAGATCTTAGTGAGGTGACCCCTGGCTGGCGACAGCAGAGTGAGTGGGTATTCCTTACACATCGGGTTCATGTTCCACACAGACAGTGGCTAAGAATGGCTCGTTTTATAACCCATACCTTGTATGAAAGAACCATTGGGTTGAGTGACTGTGTGTGTTTGTGTAGTATTGGTAAATTTTAGCCACAAGAAAATAATTGGGACTAATTATACATTTTATTTCAAAATGGTTTTTGTTGCCTAGAAAAGTCAGTACCAGGCATATTCTGCTTAAATATATTAATTGTTGCAGCTATTGTTACCACCGAATTGGTGCAATTACTTTTTAAAATCAAAATGATGACATTATTGGCAAAGATGACTGCAATGAAATCCTTAAGTTATCAAAAGACATCCATGAAGGCGTTATACTATTTTCAATTATATGTGGATTTCTAGTACAATTTAATGATGAACTGAAATTTACCTCTCAAAAAGATGTGGAAATTTACAGTTTATTTTGTTTTTAATCAAGAGGTTTATTTCAGGAAGTTTTCTGTCTGGTCTTACAAACCCATTTCATTGTTTGCTTGCGTCCCTAAATCTAATTTTAAACCTTAGAAGATAAAAACAAGGTAAGTACATACTTTAAAGTTAGGATTCATAGCCACAGGTTTTTGAGTAAAATATTTTTGCTAGTTATAATGCATAGAAAGTAGGGTTTTTAAAAATTTCTTTTTAGAAGTATAATCATGTGTCTACATTATTTTTCTAATCCTCACTTTTTCTCATGTGTAAAATAGGGATAGACATTCCTAACTCTACAAGAATTAAATTACAGTTCATTTTGTAATGCACTGTGTGATGCGTGGCATCAAATGAGTGCTGGGCAAACCTTGCCATTACAGAAGTATAGATGAGAGTACATGTACGCCTCAGTGCACTTGTGCGTCTCCACCAAAAGTCCCCCTGGACTAGGTTCTCAAAGGCACCAAGCTCTTAGGTACTCCAGGGCCAGTGCAGCTTAAATGACTGCTCCCTTTTGTTAGAAAAAAATCTTCACCTTTCGGGTCTGGCTTTAAATATGCACTTTTGCAGGAGCCACCCACTCCCAGAGCACATCCTTTTATTTTTTCTGTAGTGCTACCCCAGTTATAGCCATTACTTGTGCAGCTCTTTACTTTCAGTCTCCCTGCTAGACCCTAAGGTCCAGGAGGATAGGTGCTTCCTCGGTTGTTCACTGTGGTGTTCAACCCTTTTCACAATGCTTCTGTCCTGGTGGCCACTCAGTTCATCTTTATTGAACTCAATGAGCATTATCATGCTCTACATGTAGCCGAGTTGTGCATAGATGTGAAAGCAGTGGAAATCAGGAGAGGTGAGGACAAATAAGGAGGTAGGTGAACCCAAAACCTCTAAGTTCAGAAACAAATCAGAAGATTTGAAGTAATTAACTGCCATGGATTCCAAAGAAACTGAAGATAAGGACTGAGATTAGGCCCCTGAAGAAGTCATAGTAATGTTCAAAGGAATCACCTCAATAGATGAGTGAGAATAAAACAACTTGGAGTGAAAATAAGATGATGGCATATGGAGAAAAATTAGATGGTAACCAGCAATATAGTGACTAAATTTTTTAAAATAAAGTGAACTTTGTAGTTATGGGAATTAGGAAGTGGAGAAGGAATGAGATCCACCTAAAGGTATTATCCACTGATTTCACCCATGTTTATTGAGTAACTCCCTGCATAAGGCCCTGTATATATAGTATTAAACAAATGTCTCTGTTTCCTTGGACTTAGAGAATCAAGTTAGGAGGAAACACATCTTACAAAAATATAAATGCAAATTGTGATGAGTGCTATGGAGGAAGAGAAAGGGAAGTGACACCTAAGCTAGGACCCGAAGGATGAAAATGTGTCAGCAGAGAACAAGTACGGAGAAGAGTGTACCAGGCAAGGGAAGAATGCCTGCAAAGATCTTGAGGTGGAAGTAGCTGGTGCTCGTTTCTACTGGGATGACATTGCTTCTTGGTCTTTTTAGTACACAGAGCTAGGAAGTAGCTTTATGCGTTCATAAATACACAAACGTACATGTGTATACATATATCTATACACCTATACACAAATGTATATACATGCATATATCTATATATCTGAATATATTTAAACATAATGTGTTTATGCCAATGCCTCTAGTTCTAATCCAACAACACAGGTTTTTTTTTGTCATTTTTGTAAATTTTAACTTTTCCCTGTCAGGGAGATACCTGGCTCTCACTACTTTGAATATTTGCTCATTCCCAATATATGTAACCAATCTTCTGACTCTACCAACCACTGCCTTGGCCCACTCTGCCTTCTCAGTTTCAGCATTGCCAGCGTGGACTATCTCCTCTGTCTCAGCCTAGGAGGCCCCTGCTGCTTTCTCAGCCTTGAGTGCCTCCCAGGCCCCAGCTGCGTAGGAAACTCTAGCTTTGTCTCCCTCCTTCTTCCCAACCTCTGCCCTACCTGTCCCAAAGGAAGGGAAATGCAGCAATAAATAATGTTATAAAAGGGAAAGGATAAAGGGAAGAAATTTTTTAATGAAAATTCAAAATGTCAAATATAACGAGGCTAAAATTATTAAGCAATCATCCAGATATATGCACTTAATTCAGGCTGAAATCAGGCAAGCATAAATATTCTTTAAATTGGTAAAATTCCAAGAATAGATTCAACAAATGGTTTCTCTTTCAGAATTTTTAAAAATACGTAGCTAGGTATCACCACCATCAAATATTTCCTCTTAATTTCTACAGGTTTCCTTTCATCCAACGATGTGTTAATGTGTAATAAATATTCCAAGTATATTATAGAATTTTCTGTATTATACTGTTGTGTTGGTTATTCTCGATTTTTTGGCCTTCTATTATTTCTGGAAAGTTAAAATTTCCCCTCTCCACTAATATTTATAAATCTAATATTGCATATTAGCTAGATCATGAAGCTCCTGTGGCTGATTTCTAAATTTAAAAATCTTCCCTTTTCCTACAGATCTGGGTATGGATCTTTATTTTGCTACTCCATGCAGAATAGCTTCAAACAAACTTGTTTTGCATCAGCACTATAACAAGTTAAGCTCAAATGAATCATTTCTGAGTGTATTAGTTAGGGTTCTCTAGAGAAACAGAATCAGCAGGAAATATTCATAAATATAAAATTTATAAAAGTGTCTCACATAACTGTGAGAACGTAGAGTCCACAATCTGTTGGGCAGGCTGTGAAGCTGATGATTCCAGTGGAGGATCTGGATGAACTTTACAGGAGAAGCTAGCTGGCGGAAGCAAGAAGAGAGCCTGGCTCTTCTGAATCCTTAAAAGGCTTCCAGTGATTAGATTAAGCATCACTCATTAAAGAAGATACTCCCTTGGCTGATTACAAATGGAATCAGCTGTGAACATAGATGACGTGCTCATGATTTAATTTTATGAAATGTCCTCATAGCAAAAGACAGGCCAGCACTTGCCCAACCAGACAAACACGTACCACTGGCCAAGTTGACACATGAACCTGACCATGACACTGAGATTATTTTGATTCAAAAGAACAGAAAGCTTAGTAAGATCAGAAGATTTCATAAGCAATATCTCCTAAAGTAAGAGGAACCAATCTTTGAAAAGTGAGATGCCAAATTATTGTCTTATTTTATGTAGAGCTGGCATCCCCTGAATAGGTCAAGGACATTGGGTATTCTCCCCAACCTCGAATATAGAGACTACCACATCCATCCAGTAGGGTATCAAATTATATTTGTTTTTTAGAATCCAAACACTACCTGGAAGGTAAAGCCTATAAGTCCCTTGCACCCCTAGGCTTTCTCTCTCCCCTCTGCCACTATCCAAGTCTAAATCATCATCATCTATCACCTGAATCTTCCATCTGCTCTCCCCACCTCCACTCTTACCTTTCTGTGGTTTTCCATGCAACAGTCAGAGTGAAATACCCATAAAAGAAGACACTTCAATGTCTTTGTACTGCACTCAGAATAAAATCCAAACCCATTATAATGGCTTGAAAAACTGGCCTCTAGCTGCGTCTCCCATTCTCCGTGTTCCAGCTGCACTGGCATTTGTTCTATTTCCAGGATGCACCTACCTCAGCTACCTCACATTCTGTTTTGTTTTCGGGTAACCTGCTTTGCCCAGACTTTCCCATAGCCAGTTTTTTCTTATCATTGAGGTTTCAATTCTAATATTACCTCTCCAAGAGGCCTTGCTATATCCCATCTGACATTAAGTCATCACAACAACCTCTCACTTGCATGATGGATCTCATCAACTCAGTCACTCTGTCATATTTCCCAGCTTGAATTCTTCAAAGCACATATTATACTCTGAAATTATCTCATAGCCTGTCTTCCTCATTGTTAATCAAGCAAATACATGAATGGCATCAGTATGTACCCCAACCGTAGGTCCAAAGCAGCTTGAGACAAGGAGTTGCTTGCAGGAAATTTATTTTTGGAAAGTAATCACATGGAATAAGAGTAGTAGACAGGGGAAAGTGCAACAGGGGAGGAAGTAAAGACAATCCAAGGGTGTTTAGTGATTCATCACTACTGAGGGAATCAAGTTCAGTAGCACAGAGACTTTCTAGGCCAGAGACTGTGCCTCAGAATTGGATGGAAGAGGGAAGCATTTATATACTGTCTCCTGTCCTGCATTGTTCAAGTATGACCACTTAATGGTCAGGCATACATAAGTACCAAGCATGTTCCTAAAGTCTCACAGAAGCTCTCCACACACAGTGGGAAACAGGTGCAGCAACTGAGGCCAGATGTTGTAACTTTCACCTGAGAAACTGGCTCAGCAATAGCTGGAGTAAAAGATATTCCAAGAGGATGTGACCCAGGGCACAAGAGATGCCCTAAATACAAGGATAATCAGAGTACTTATTTCCTAGCTATACTCTACTCTCCCAAGAGAAACAGAAGAGTTGGTTACTAAAGGTTGGGTTGCTTTTGATTTACAAAGGAATCTGGCTAAATGCAATTTGTTTTAGTTTCCTGGCTGCTAAACCAAATATCATTAAGCAACAAGGATTGCTTGCTTGGCTTACAGGTTTGTGGCTGGGAGAAGTCCAAAATCAAGGCATACAGCAAGGTTAAGCTTTCTCCCAAAAGACTGTGGCATTCAGGATCTGGCTGTTGGCAATTCTTGGTCCTTGACAATGCACATGGCAGTGTCTTCTCCTTCCCTTTCAGGTTCCATTGACTTCCAGCTTCTGGTGCCCCCCATGGCTTCTCTAGCCATCTGACTTTCATTCTGCTTGTAAAGGACTCCAGTGATCCAGATTAAATCCAACCCGACTCAGCTGGGCTACACCTTAATTGAAGTAACATCTTGAAAAGATCTTATTTATAGTGGGTCCACATCCATCAGAATGCAGACCAAGAACAGGTCCAAACTGGGATACGTAATTCAATCCATATCAGAATTCTTTATTAAAAGATTGCAGTGTAAGAGGGTTCAAGAAGGACTGTGACCTGTCCAAAGGACACATGAAGGAGAGGATGACAGGAAAGAGTTACAAAATAAACCTGGAATAAATATCTCTGCTGTTTTGCTTAAAGCTGGGTTGGAGATAGCCCAAGTACCTGAGATATAGAGGCACTTAATAAATAACATTTTTGATAAATGAATGAATGAATGAACTGTTGAAAGCTTCTGACAATCAACTCTGCCTGACTGACAAGTTCTAAAGAATATATTTATCGTTGGTTAATATTTATATTTTTCTTTAACATTTACTTATATATCCTCTACAGCCCGAAATTTATGTTTGAGTACCTCAAACATCAGGAAGAAATACAATCTTCGCTTAAATATCCAGTAACACCAGTGTATATGCTTGAAGCCATGGGCTATTTTCACCATGCCCTTTGAATGAAAATGGAGTGAATTGAGTAATAAGGAAACATTTCTCCTTTCAATGGTTGTCTAAGACTTAGAGCCAGATCAATAAAATTCATGTTCATATAACTTGCATTTACTCAGCCTTTCCTGACATCTTTAACCATTGGAATAGACTCAATACACTTCATTCCCTTTTTAAAATGCATCACTCTTTTTTATTGTGAAAAATAACACATGCGCAAAAAAGCAATAAATTTCAAAGCACACCACAACAATTAGTTATAGAACAGAGTATAAAATGCGTCACTCTTGTATTTAAAAATTCTGTTACTATTTACGTAATATGCTCCCTAATAGCAGAGACAAAGTCCATTTTCATTATTGCTATTTTCTTAGTGCTTAGCATAGCAAGTGAAGATAGCAAGCATCTGATACATACTTCAATGACTGTTTAGATACATTAGTGTTTTTCTCAATATTCCTACGAGTATAGTGGCATCGCCACCTCCAACCCCCTTTAGCAGTTAAAGAAACTGAGGCCCTGGCAGGATAAGAGAGTTTCTCAAAGTCACCAAAAAAAAAAAAAAAAAATTTTTTTTTTTTAAATCCGGGTTTATTCTGGTTCTTCTGCTCTGTCTCACCCTCTATCTTCTGTAGGTAGAAGAAGTTGTCCAAGAAAAAACTCCAAGAATTGCATTAATGAGCTAAATATAGATGAGTTAAGATACTTGCTTTATTCTTTATTGTCCTCTCACTTGTGGTGTGTTGCTAGGAACACTCAGCAAAAACAAATGTGAGTATTTTAGAACTTCAACTTCTGTGTGAGACCAAAGGGAGAGATGTTTATTTGGTGCAAAATTTATATTTTGGGTAGTGCATTACATAGTTTAACTTGTATGGCCAGTTTAGGTGAATACCATAAATAACAGAATCTTGAACAGGGTGTGAGATCTTAGTGGTTTGTCCAGGTTAGTGTCATGCCTGGATATCTCCTACAGCAATTTGGGCAGAAATAAAAAAAGTATTTGCAAAGTCCCCTTGGAGGACTGGTGAGAAAGGAGGAAATATTCTACTTCCCCATTTGCAGAATGCCTGATTTTCTTGCAAATCAATAGGACATCCAAATCAATAGGCTGGGCCCTTGATCTTGAGTTTCATCCCTATGAAACTTACTCTTGCAAAGGATGAGCTAAGCCTACTTATAACTATGCCTAAGAGTCACCCCCAGAGGACCTCTTTTGCTGCTCAGATGTGGCCTCCCTCTCTCTAAGCAACTCAGCAGGCGAGCTCACTACCCTCCCCACTATGTGGGACATGACTCCCAACAGTGTAAATCTCCCTGGCAACATGGGACAGAACTCCCAGGATGAGCTGGGACCCAGCATGATGGGACTGAGAAAGCCTTCTTGACCAAAAGGAGGAAGAAGGAAATAAGACAAAATAAACTTCCAGTGGCTGAGAGATTTCAAACAGAGTTGGGAGGTTATCCTGGAGGTTATTCTTATACATTAAAGAGATATCCCTTTTTAGGTTATAGTGTATTGGAGTGGCCGAGGGAATTACCTGAAACTGTTAAACTACATTCCAGTAGTCTTGATTCTTAATTGTATAACTGTAGAGCTTTTACAAGGTGACTGTGTGATTGTGAAAACTTTGTTTCTGATGCTCCTTTTACCCAGGGAATGGATAGATGAGTAAAAAAATATATACAGATAAAATAAATAAATAATAGGAGGGATAAGGGGTAAAATAAATTGGGTAGATTGAAATACTAGTGACCAATGAGAGGGAGAATTTAGGGGTATGAGATGTATGAGTTTTTTCTTTTTATTTCTTTGTTTGGAGTGATGCAAATGTTCTAAAAATGATCATGGTGATGAATACACAACTATGTGATGATATTGTGAGCCGTTGATTGTATACCATGTATGGACTGTGTGTGAAGATTTGTCAATAAAAATATTTTTAAAAATAAAAAGAAAAGACTAGGGAAAAAAATGTGAGGAAAGCTTGCTCAGCAAGTATGGTGGATGCAGAAGTTGATTAATGAATGGATCTGAGATGGGGAAGTAGTGGCTTTAACACTAAGCCAGTAGTACAGAGGATTAAGAAGAAAGCCCAATAGGTATGCTTGGTAGCAAAGGGACATCTTATAGCATTGTGGGAAGACCTCTGTTAATGGTGATCAGAACTACAAGAATAACTGTATTTACATTTAACTCATAATTTATTGAAGGCATTCTAAGTAACAGGCATGGATGCTTAGATGCATCACCTATATTAGTTTAATCATCATAATTGCTTCATAGAGTAGTTGTATTATTATCCCCATTTTTATGAGATTAGACAAATGAAGCTTAAAATGTTTATTTACCCAATGTCATGCAGCCTGGAAGTAGTGGGAGAAAATGATCTCCTGTACATTATATAATCAAAAGTAATGTTTATGTGGAAAAGCAGTAGATGAAAAAATGTTAGGAAGACAAGAAGGAGATTTTGGAAGGGGAAACTTTGACAAAAATTGAAGAGAAAAGGGTAAAAAGGTTCATTAAAAGAAAAGTAACGGAAATGGCTCTGATGTGTTGACTGCGCCTTCAAGTTATGATTTACAATTTGGATGACCAATAATTTGAATTCACGTCCGATTCCACTAAGATTATAAAGACAAGTGCATTTCTCCATTACAGCAGTTCTGTTTTTTAAGGTAGTCAGGTCTGTTTTAGTGATTTGCCAGTGTCTAGTGAAGGATTTATTTATTCTAATGCTTAAAAAACAAGCAGAATGCCTATTTTTAGCTGATCCAGAATTAAGGTACAGTATGATGTAAAATCTGAAAATGTGTGAATGCTACAGTTTATAAATTGCTTAATTTTAGGCTGCCTTGCGTAAATAATTCATAGAAATTGTGTCTTAATTCTAAACTCGGTAACAATTACGAGCACCCCTTTCAAAGGACTTTAGTGCCCTCATAATTTCACTTTGTGCCAGCTCAAAGACACCAGGAGATTCAAGGAAATTTAAACACGACATGGAAATTCTAAGTTAGATCTGTCACTTCCATCTTCCTTTTAACTCTCGAGTGTATACCAGATACAGCTTTTGGTACAGGTGCCCTGCTGAGGCTCCCCCACAATAATGAGGCAATAATGAGATAAATTAGGTGTAAATCACATCAGTGGGTTTTTTTCCTGCTTCTATTGATTTGTCAAAACACTTTATCATGGAAAAAAGCACAAATGAAAACAGCTATTTTCTCTCTGTAACTGAGGCAGCATGCTTTTGGGAGAATGTTTGCCCACAGAGCCCGAGAGTTCCTTAACTATAAAGACCTCTTAACAATTCTCCTGGAGTTCTCTGAACAAGACCGGCTTGCACAACCTCTTTCTATCACGTTTTCACTCTCTGTTCTGTGTGAGGCTCTCTTCCAGTTAAGGATTTAAAGCTTGCTCTTATGTACACAAAAATCAGATTTATATCTTTGTACCACAAAATGAAGCAATTATTTTGTCTTCCAGTGGATTCCGCTCCCTCTGCATTGGCACCAGCGCTACCCACTGTTGTCAGCAAGGCAGTGACACCGATATAAGCTTCATTAAATAGAGCCCCGCTGATACTGACCATTGATCCAGCAGCCAGCTCAGGGGTATTTGGCCACAATATTTTCTCCCTCTGCTCTTTACTTCTCTCCAGGGATAACCAATCAGAAGAAACGACCCTCATGCCTAGGGTTTTGAGAAGCAGAGAGCAGTTGGATTTCAATTGCCAACCTGTCTACTAGTTCAGTATATCAAATTTCAGCCTCCTGAGAGCAAAAAGAACACGTAGCCTGCTTATGTATATCTATGTGTATATGTGTGTGAGTGAGTGTGTGCATTGTACTGTAAGATGTAGTCTTTCCATAGGTGAAACAACAGGAATTCACTTGGTAACATAAAAATGAGGAATTCAAAAAGTATTCACTCTTTAGAAGTAGGATTAGTATTCTTTGAAGATACCATTATTCCCTGAAAGCTAGGATTGTGCATCTAAAGCTAGGATTGCTATGTGAAATGAGCAAACAAATTTGATCCACGTCATTACAGAATTGTGTTTCCCTTTTTTGTATATTTGGTGGCAATGTATAAAGGAGGATGATTTTTTTAGAACTTTTTTTATCTCTGCTAAGTCGTCAGGCTAGGATGCTGATTTCTTATTTTTATTGAATTACTATCAGAGAAAAGCAATTTCCCCCAACATTATGCTAACTGTGAGACTCCAGAAATGGTAATACATTTAGCTTGTTGAAACAGTAATCTTATTGCAATCCATGTAGGACAAAACGTGTATGAAAAAAAGATAGTATTATGCCAGCTTTCCTTAGGCTTATATACTTTATCTGTTCTCCTAACTATATCATCTTCTCAAATAAGTCAATAATTTTGCAGCTTTGTGTTCTTCACACATAGCACAGTTTAACTATAGAAATCTGTCAGCTCTGCTTCTTATGCAAATTGACTTTCTGATATGTCTTTTTAGAGACTGAATTGGTTCCAAATTTTATATAATTGACACTTTTCGTGTTCAGGATATGGTATGCCACTTTTAAAGAAGCCCACAGCTCTTTAATAGTATTTCTTTTAATATACAAGCACAATTCATTGTTCAAAACCATTGTTTTGGGTGACATCACCAAGATGGTGGAATGAGATGCCCCAAGGTTCCATCCTCCCACAAAAGTTTTAAACAGCAAGCAAAAACAGGCAGAGACATTTTTTTCAGAGCTCAGGAAAACAGTAGGTTGGGAAAATGGTTAACAGATTATTATAGTTTTTCTAGGAATGATTAGTATTTCCAAAGTTTTATTTTAATTCTGATTATATAGATGAAAGAACTTGGTCATTGCAATAAAAGATCCATTTGTGTTATATTAATGGTAAATTTACACTTCAGAAAATTTCCTCAAGCCCTGCTCCTTTCAGCTTGGTTCATTGAGTCCATAATATGGAGTTCAGCCATGAATTATAAGGTGATTGTATACCTCCACAGATATTCTACCATTATTTTAATTCACACTAACAATAAGTCATCACTTAGGACAGTGATTCTCAACTAAGATGATTTTTCTCCGCCAAGGGACACTTGGCAATGTTTAGAGACATTTTTGATTGTCACACTGGTCAGGAGAGGAGTGGTGTTACTGGCATCGAATGGGTAGAGGCCAGAGATGCTGCTAAATGTCCTGCATTGAACAAGATGGTCCAAAGTAAAGAACCATCCAGTCCCAAATTTTAAGACTGAGAAATCTTCATGGATGCTAGTGAGGCATCATGGAATGGTGAAAACCGGGAACTAAGTTGACTTTCATACATGATAATAGTGTGTATAGAAAGTACTCAGAAGGAGAGATGTTACTTATACAATATAGAATAGTCCTGCATTTGTCCTTGAAAGAAAAATGTCCTTTATTTTATTAAAGTCAAAAAAAAGGCTCATTCTCTAAGTTTGCCTTATCTAAACTTTGTCTCCTTTCCCAATCTGTCTTATCGAATAAATTAGGATACATATTCACAAAGAGACATGGTATGGTTGAGAATGCAAGTCTTCAGCAAGAGATATTAATAATAATCAGTTATTTATATTTTTGCATTCCCAGCTAAGCCAATTGGATGAGTAAGAGTAGCTTTATCCCTTTGTAATGTACCTTTAGTGCCTGTGAGATTCTATTGGTAACCACCAAAAAGAAGGTATTTTATCATTCAGGAAATGGTATCTGCTTCTTCACCAGACCCTTTCTCTGCCATCATCACTCTACCAGGCCACTAGTCTATCACTGGGGTTCTTACCAATGACAGGACACCTGGAAGAATCTTCCAGGTGATGGAGCTTCAAAGTCAATCTGTGGCAAAGTTGAGGAGAGATGGAGGAAGGGGAGAATTCCTCCCCTCCCCTTTTTGATCTGTACTTGGCGAGAAGGATTCCAAAGTTGCTTGACTGGCATACCAGTAGCCTCCGGGGTTTCTAGCAAATACTATTTTCAGTGCTTATTTTTGGATCTGTAGGACCCAGACAGGAATTCCTGGGTCTGGACCAAGGCCAGAATCACAGCACAAACACAAAAAGGTGCTGCCAGTAAGTGGATAACTTGTTTTGCTCAATTCATTATTTCCTGATGATGAGAATTCTTCTCCATTTCCTGAAGAAATAGAGTTTTGGTGATGTTCAGATATGTCTTCATCCCAGCTTTGACTCACGTGGGTGCTCCCACACTAGATCATTTAGTTTTCCTGCCCTTAGCAGATTACAGGCAACACATTGTTGTTTGGTAGTGGAAGTAAGTATAATGACAAAATCAAGGAGTGACCTTTGCCATCCTTTCCAAAAACATACTTATTGAGAACAGTCTTATTTTGCTAGTACTGTTATGATAAATACCACACATTGTTTGGCTTAAACCATAAGCATTTATTACCTTAAGCTTTTGAAGGAGAGAAGCCCCTGTCTCTCTTCTCGGGCTTCTTCTGACTTCTGACTTCTGACTTCTGACTTCTGACTTCTGACTGAGTGTGTCCAAATTTCCTCTACCTATAAGGCCTCTAGTCATATGGATTGAGACCCACCCTGATTCAATTTGGCCACACCTTAACTAATGATAACATCTTCGGAAGCATTCATGCCCATAGGAATGCAGATAAAAACTGAACATGTCTTCTGTGGGGTACAAGAGTCAACCCCCAACAGGTGCATATTAAGTTCTAATCTCTGTTCTTGGTACTGAGATATAACACTTGGTACTGAGAAAAAGTGAAATGCAGTTAACAAGCAGCATATTAAAAAAAAAGTTGCATAATCTGCAGAAAATTAATAGTAGACTTCCAAGAGCTAACTATCAGGTGAGGATGATAGGCCAGCAGCGGGACACAGCTTTTGAATCTCTAGCGCCTTTGCATATTGCCATTAATGACTACTTAATCATGCATTCTGCATAGCATTTCACTGTAATAATGAAAGCAAATAACACTGGGCATTTATTATATGCCAGGAATTGCTCTAAACACATTTATTCCTCACAACAACCCTACAAGTTAGGTGTTATTATTATTACCCCATTTTACAAATGAGGGAATTGAGAGAGGTGAGCAGAGGAGTTAAGCGTGATGCTTGGCAGTAACAGATGGTATGTGGCAGAGCCACGATTTGAACCTGGATATCCTATCCCTGGGGTTTCGCCCCTCAGCACTATGAGGAAATGTGGAATAAGTAAATGCCATCACTTAAAGATAATTCACTGAGCTATGCACACTTAGACCTAGTGAGCTTTTCTTTATGTAGTTATGCTTCAATTTTAAAAGACACAAATATCATGGTACAAAGGGCTAAATCTAAACTGTCTGTAACTTGTGTGGAAAAATGCATTTTCCTGCTGCTATTATAGGGCTATTACTATATGTATTTCCAAGCAGATGAATGGCGTGGGGATGAGGGGAGTACAGAGACAGCAGTAAGTGAGGAACAGGTGGTGGCCTTGGGTCAACCAGGAGACCTCTGCTCAAAAACATTCCCACCACACGTTTCTTTCTAGTTCATTGTTGTAAATGTTGTAAACAACATTTTTTGAAGACCCATTTTGGACATGTCAGTTCTAGGTACTTTTGAAATTTCAAAAGTGAATAAAGCATAAAAACAGAAAAAAATGAATAAAGCATAGCATTGGTTGGCAAAGAATATATTTTCCAATACAGGAGATAGTGGTGAAAGTTTCCTTGGTGACATGGGAGAGGACTCCCAGGGATGAATCCAGACCTTGCGCCATGGGACAAACAATTCCATCTTGACCAAATGGGGGAAAAGAAGTGTAATTAATAGATTATCAAAGGCAGAGAGAGCTCAAATAGAGTTGAGAGGCTACTCTGGAGGTTGCTCTTATGCAAGCTTCAGTTAGACCTTGCTACTTATCATAACCTGCCAACCCCCAACCAGGACCATTCCAACCAATCCTAAAGAACACCTAGGGTGATATATAAGATTCCACAAGGGTTCCAGGCACTAGAGTATCTTTCCAGAAACCTACACCTCCGGATGGGTCCCTGGTCCAGATAAGTCCTGAAACCTAGCCCAGTTTCTCTAGAGCATCAGATAGTTCCATCTCCCTACCCCATATTAGTGACAGACCCTTCCAATATCAAAAATTTAGAATTGCCATAGCCCAAACAACCCCAATGAGAGTTATGGAAAGATCAAAAGTTATGATGGAATTATACATAGAAGATAGGACTTAACATAAGAATATGAATGCTGAATCATTACATTGATACCTCTTTTAGTCTCCAGTATTTTAGAACAGCTAGAAGTAAAAACCTAAAATTGTGAAATTGTAACCCATGTGAAAGTCTGAAATATATTCTACAATTAATTGTGGTGCTGTGCTTGGAAATTTATAGCTTTTTTGTATATATGTTATTGTTCACAAAAAAAGAAGGAAAAAAAAGTTGAGTGTGATGATGAAAAAGTATTTAAGCCCTCTAACCTCCTATATTCTGGAGCAGCTAGAAGGAGAAATATGAGAGGATCATATGGTAGCCCATGACAAACTCTGGGATCTCTCCTATAACCACTTTTTGAAGAGTGCTTTGAAAACTGTTGCTTTTTTATTTCTTTGCTTTGTCTATATGCTATACTATACAATAAAAAGTTTAAAAAATATAGGAGATATTATATGACACTTACAATACACACTAACAGAGTAAATGTGTGTCCATTTAATGTGGGTTAGAGCAGAGGCTTTAGAATTTAGAAGGAAATAACTATTGAAACTTGTTAAGAAAATTAGGGATGGATTAATAAAAAATGAGAGCATCTGAATTGAACCTTGAAAGGTATGGAGGATTTTGACAAATGAAGATGGTTTTAAGGCAGAAGAAACAAAATTAATTTTAGTTGAACTATGCTAAGGACTAGAGACAGGAAAACATAAAGCCTCAATATTTCTATTGGGCAGAATTGTGGGGTTCATGCTTAGGAGAGTTAGGTATCTCAGTGATAGAGCACGGAGCTTTAGGAGACCATCGCTAAGGAATTGGGATTGTGTTCAGCAAAATGTTTACGTTCTGATTTAAGCGTAAACAGGTTGTATAATTTCTAATTATATATGACTGGTGTGAAATATTGGTAAGTGGGAAAATCTCTCCTATGTGGCTTTTTTGACCTCCAGCCCTGCAACTGTACAGGACCTTAGGTTGATCTCTCATGCTCTCAGCACCATTACACAGTTGCCTGGTTCTTCTAGAAAGAAAAGATCTTATATAGCTTAGAAATCCCAACTTCCCCAGGTTCCACCTTATTAACCACAGTGTCACATGGGATTGCTTCATCTAAGCTTCAACAGGTCCGAAAAAATATGGGTTGTCCCCTATGGTCTATGGATGGACACTATATTGGCTACTGCTTATTTACAGAATAATAAATTATTCTGTAATTTATTACAGCAGGACCTGCAATTTGGTCCCCACCAGAGTAAAATCTGTAGGAATTTTCTACTAAGAGCTATTAAAAAAGCAGCACAAGGCTATACTTTGATAAAGAGGATAAATTCCCTCTTGAAGTTTCAGGCCAACATCACACCTTAGTATGAGTAATTGACTAAGGTCCCAACTCAATATCAAACACTCAAGAAATGGAAATTTTGATGGCAGTGGTAGGCATTTGTGAAAAACTCTGGAGACTCGGGAAGAACACAGGCTTTGGGTAATCAGTGGTCCATATGCTGGCAAAAGTGATGTAGCAGAAAAACCCTTGTCCTTGGAATTAGGCATATGTGGAGTTGTTTTTGGCTTTGTTACTGAATCATTCTCTGTGTTGGTCAGAATGGTGCAATGGACAAATTTGCCCAAGGGTAATCCTGAAACCGCTCAGGGTTGCCTGAACAATTATGTCAGACTGGGCACCCCCACTTTGTCCCAGTAAGAGGGACAATACCCCAAATCAGCTTCCACTGTTTCAAGAGTTTCTTCCTTTTGGCAGATATGGAATACCCCACAGGCCCCACGGTCTTGAGGTGCTGGACAGCTGGCATTCCTAAATCTGTATCACCCCAAATGTAGGCTGCTTGGCACCACTGAAAATGTGCTTTCTCAGGATTGCCTCATAAAAGTTAATGTGACAGGGTAAAGTCCCTCCATTGGAGGTAGACCTGCGCCTGTGGGACCTGGTAGGATGGGAGACTTGTGCCTTTTTTCCTCTTGCTGACCTTATTTTTCCAAGCCTTTTCTTTGCCCAGTAAAGCTATTCCTTACTCATACAGCTGTGGAATTTGTTTTAAACCCTGGAGGACAATATTTGGTGATTCAGAAGGACCCACCTTACCTTCCTACTCACTCAGCTTCCACTGGTGGGTTACTCATTCCATTTGAGTCCTAGTTTCCTCAGATGGAAAGCTATTAAGATACTGTTGGTGGGGGGTGCAAGGGTAGTTCAGTGGTAGAATTCCTGCCCGCCATGCAGGAGACCCAGGTTTGATTCCCAGCCCATGCACTTCCCCAAAACAAACAAACAAGCAAACAAACAAAGGAAAAACCAAACAAAACCAAAAATTCAGCAAATGGTGCTGCAATAAGGGGATATTAGCATAGTAAAAGAAGGAAATGTGACCCTTGCTATACAGCATTCAAAGAAAAGAAAAGATACCATTGTTTTTTTTAGATACAATGTGGAATGTGTCTGGCTGAGAGCCTGGCACAATGTAAGCATGTAATTCATGAAAACCATTAAGGAGAAGGAAAATGTTACTCCGTGTCTAGCAATGCAAATTATATTGTGAATTGATAAACTATTTAAATTTCTACTGTGGGTTCTGGAAGTCAAGGGAAAGAAGACAGAAAAGGAAGGGCAGAGGCTAAGGGTGGTAAGAACTGACATGAGGTGGTAAAACTTCCCTTCCTGAGTGTGAAGAGTGGAAGTTTGGAAACACTGTTTTAGAACAGACCATCCATATTATGTGATAATTATGACTAACATTTATGTGTTATTTGCAGCTCACAAACTTGCACAAATGCATTGTTCCCTTTGATTCTTCTACCAGCCCTGTGAGGTAGGCATCCTCAGTATCATTATTTTCCTTTAAAAGATGAAGGAAAGTAGACACAGAGAGAAAGTTAACTTTTATTTAAGGCCATTTAGAAGAGAAAATGAGAATTAAGCTTTGAACTCAGATCTCTGGACTTCATGTACGGCAGTCAGTCACCCCGCCATCACTGTACTCGCTAACATGAATCAGTTGAGCAAGAGGATGCGTGCCACCTGGGGAGCTATGGCAAAGGAGTATGGTAGTGTCTGCCCATGACAGTCATCATCCAAGTGAACGCGTGGCTGTTCATTTCCCATGGGAGTTCCCATCAGTGTTGTGTTGTACTTAACATGGAACAACATCATGTCTCCCATCAACATCTCATGGGTGATGTTAAACTACCCGTACCTGTTTAAACGTAGCTTTCCAACCAATGACAACTACTATTTCCACTAAGAGCTCTGTGTTCCAGAACACTTTTTTTCAGCTTCAAAAGGGAAAGTACTAATAACCATAGTCTTGCCACATCCTCCTACAGTGGAGAATGAAATGAAAGGAGAATGACTATACATTTAAGCTGCCAACACTGGATATGGGAATAGATTTCTTTGCAAGAAATGTCTTGTCTCTGCAACCAAGAACATCTCACTCTTTTTACAGATTTACTTCACACTGATTTACTCGCAATTGTTTCTCCCCGTTTTTAGAAAAAAAAAAATTGAAGCTAAATTCAAGTATATCGATTTATTTTCAAAGAAAGAATTCTTCAGATTCTACACCTTTTTTCTTAAAATGAGAAGTGGGACTTAAAGCATCGTTGTTCAGAAAAAGCAAAGGTCCTTTTTTATGAGCAGAAGCCATTTGCTCTGGTGGCTGACTTCATTTGGAAGCTTCCAAACGGTAGCCACAGGCTGGCAAAGGATTCGCCCACAGTCAAAAATGATGGTTTATTTGGTTGAATCACCTGACAACATAGAAACATAGAGAATTACTACTAGAGATGCCATCTTCCGTAAATTCTAAAGAGAGCAAAATATTTGCTGGCAAACAAGCGTAGGTGCTGAGATGCTTGCACGCCTTCTCTCCCATGTGGTCAGTGATGTGCGATTCTGGCCCTCGCTTCATCCCAGGCAGGCAGTGTCCGAGCCCATCATGACCCCTCCCTCACTGCACTGTGCTGCTAAATCATCCTGTACTCAACCACAGGGAATAGGGAAAGAAATAACGAAGCTCCTGAAGAAAGAAGTACTTTTCTACCCATCTACCTTCCTCCAGCTGTTAGAACCAGCAGGGAAAGGAGGTTTTGAAGTGACTGTATACCAAATTGTACTAAACAAGCAGAAGAAACTTTATTGATTTCCTTATTCTTTGAAGAGCTAAGACACAGCATAGGAATTGTGAACCAGCAATATCGCAGAGCTCAATGAGGCTGCTTCTTAGAGCAGAACCAAACAGACGAGGGAATTTACAGATCACCCGCTGTCCAGAGACAACTGAGCTTTGTATATGTATTTCTGAGTACAGAAAACTTGGGCAAACAGGCATTCATCTTTTGCATTGCTTGGTAGGAGGCTGGATGGACCTTATTTCTGTGATTCTTTCACCCATCTATATCTGAAGTGCCATGCTGGCAACTGATGTTCTGAAGAACTGCCCATGAGCCAAAGTTAATATCCGCTTACTACTAATCACCTTCTTTTAAAGCATTGGTGCCTCTAAAGAATCCTTTCACTTAGACAGGAGATCAAGTGGTTTGCCAAATAAGCTACTGCAGATTACACTCTTTTCTGAAGCAGAGACTTTTCCAGTGATGAAATTCACTGATGTAAACCCTTTAAATTCACAAATGTAGTCTGATTGCTTGGGACATCATCATTAGGTGGCAGAATCTGAAGCAGCTTCCACTCTGGTGGGTCAAATCATGCATTTTATTAAATTATTGCTAAGAATGACTGGCTTCTAGAATTGTGGCATCATAAATTGCATTTTCCAGGGCTCTCAGTTATTGTCTTATTATCCAAAAAGAAAATCCCTACAATGTTGAAATGCAATATTTCACTTCTGACACTTAATCCATGAGATTGTCCTTGGAGATCTATTATGCCTTTAAAATAATTTATTTACTTTCTATAATGATTGTGCTCCACTGAAAGTGCTATCAAAATACTTTGGATTTAATAAATAGGTTCAACGGGAAAGAGAATGAAATTTTTAGAGTTGGGAGTCATTGTAGAACTAGATTAATCAGGAGAAATAAGAAGTTATTTTATGGTTAATAATATTTTCCAAGTATTACTGATCTTTGAAGGATCTTTTTTATTATCAGTTAAGCATTTCTAATCAGATGTTATAGAAAGCACATGAGTTTTGTAATCAGATAAGCTTGGCTTTTATTTCTTTCTCTGCTATCTAGAAGTTATTTGACTTAGGACTTCTCTCCGAACTTTAGTTTTGTCATCTCTAAAATAGAGATTAAAGCACCTAATTCACAGTTTGGCTATAAGGGCAAAATGAACCCCTAGCACAGTACCTGTTACGTGGTTGGCAAAAGGAGAAACTTGCTTTCTTTAAAAATAGGTCATGTACATCTCAGTCGATTTTAGTTTCTTAGATTCTTTGCTATGTATTATTTTGGGCACCATGTTCAAATGAAGTTCCTTCATTGGTCTCTAGACTTTATGTCTGGGACAACATGTGGGCAGTTAGCTATTCCATCTACAGGGTTTCTAGCCAATGAAAATATGATGTTGGTCAGATGTTTTCTAATTTGAAACAGCGAATTCAGCAAGTTATGATGATCAAACTGTCCTTGTCTTCCCTGATGCTCGTTTCCTGTTCCATGCCTGAGCCCTGAATCCTCAAAGTCAGGACGGTAGCACCATGATTTTGGGATTCAATATAGAAACGATACTCTGTAGGTAGAATGATTATTAACCTGAAGTTATGTTATGGAAATATGATCTCCTGGAGCTTTCTCAATTTTCTCATGTTGGCCAATCATTAGATCTCAGGAGTGGGCAAAGACCTGAATGTCTAACCCAAGGGGGACCTGGAACAAACAGAGAACGCAACAATGGCTCCAAGATGAGATTACTACATATTTTGGGTTCTTTCTGCACTGAACCGACAGGCCAAAAAAAATTTTTTTTTCTTAATGAAGTAGATTACTGTTGCTTAGAAAGCAAGTAAGTTACTTGAACTTTATGATGTCTGATTTTCAGTCCCACTCAATGCTGGCTACCTGAGATGGAAAACCATCAAGACATATTCCTGCCTCACCATAGAAATGCTCAAAACCCAATTGCAAATAAGTCTCTGCCTTTGATTTAACTGGACTTATTTAAGGTCAACGAAATACAGCAAATTCTTTTGTGTCTTAGCATTTCTAATTCTAACTGATATCAGCAGTGACTTCTCTCTATTTTACCGAAACAAATAATCTTACTGTGGTTGAGCAGGAGCTAGACTAGATAGCCTTTAAAGATTCCCAACAATGTCTTTGTGCCCTTAATTTTTCAAGAGGAAACAAATTTTTTTAGGTTGGGAGTTTCTCTAGTTGCACAGGTGTTAGAATTTCATTATTCTGAGAAGTTTCAGAGGAGCAGAATAGTTAAATGGGAAAACGGGATAAAATCTTTGTGAGGAGATTTGACATACTATGGATTTCCAGAAGAGAAGATAAAAAATATTTATTTAATAAAAGTTGTAATGGCCATTTCAAAACAAAATGTCCCCAGTTTGAGGGTAATCTAAATATTATTTAAACATATGCTGTGTTTCTGCTCTTGGCATAGATTAATGTAACTACATTTCCACTTATTTAAAATGCAAGAGTAGCTCCCTGGTAAGAGTTGCTGCTAGCTGCTAGTATACTAGAAAAAGCCTAGAAATAGAAGGAGAACAGCTAAAACTTTTGTAGCAATTACAGGCAACTTCAAAGCACACAACTTGTTACTGAGAAGAGACTTAAAAATACTCAGATGGAGCCTCAGCACTTCTTAGCAAACCCAGCCAGTGTTATTGTGTTATTCAGTCCACATTTGGTCACTGTGTTCTTAGATTTTGTCTATGAGTGACTGAGGGTGAATTTAGTAAAGAAAGATTAGACACAGGCCATGATATTGGACCAAGGACTAAGAAAGCCTGTAGAAAACCAATACACAAAAATGAGTAGTCAGGAAAGCCTTCAAAATATCCAAATGTGAATTTGTTATGCATACCCCCCAAACTTCTTATCCTACCTTCTATCTCTCAAGCCCTTAATGATGTCAACATCTTTGGTAGTCTTTTAAGCTAGAAATGTCAACATCCTCACTCTTTTCTTACCTGCCGCCCCACCTTTCTTAGGTATATTCCTTTTCCAAAATATCTCTTCAACCTTACTAATCTCACTGTGCCATTGGTGTGAGTGAGGACATAATCTTCACTTGCAAAGGGCTGCCAACTTGTTTCCCTACTGTCCAGTTTCCTATTCTAGTTCACCCTCATTTATTCAGCAAATATTGATTGAGCAATGATCAGATTCTAGATTTTGACCCATATCTAAAGGTGTGAAATGTCTATTGGTGAGGACAGAGAAATAAAGAAATGGTTACAATTAAACAGGATGCATGCTATGCTACAGGCATAGGACAAGGTGAGACTTGGGGAACAAAAGATGGGCCCTA
Source organism: Myrmecophaga tridactyla (assembly GCA_004026745.1). Classification (NCBI taxonomy): domain Eukaryota; kingdom Metazoa; phylum Chordata; class Mammalia; order Pilosa; family Myrmecophagidae; genus Myrmecophaga; species Myrmecophaga tridactyla. The sequence continues at coordinate 3,135 of PVIY010007224.1, read as the reverse complement.
ATTTTTCTAGGGAAGTAGAAATCCTGGAAGACTATTTGAAGGTGAGGACTCATGTCAACTGAGTCATAAATAGTATGTGAAATGGTAAAGGGAGAAAGAGAATTCCAGGAAGAGGTATGACTATGCAAATGGTGCAAAACTTAGTGAGGGTCTATATAGCAGGTGGCTCAGTACGGGGATACTGAAGGATATCTGAGAGAGAGTGAGGTAGATGAGACTTTAGACAAGGCTGTGATTCTATCAAGGAGGATTCAGCATGCTAGATTAAGAACTTCCAACTTCCTCCTCAGGGATGGAGAGTCGCCACGTAGTGTTGAAGGTGAGTGATTTTACCTCACATGTATTTTGAAAAGGTCACTTTGGTAGGAGGCAGATGACAGACTGGTGGAAGACTGAAGTGGACTTGTTCCGTACCCATGAATGCATCAGGGGCTTTCTAGTGAAATGAATGTACCAAGAGAGATCTACCACCAGTTACAAAGAATTGATGACATTCCACCTTCTTCTGCCTCCAGTTTAGATAAAATAGAATGAAAATGATGAGGAGACAAGAGGGCAGAAGGAGCTGGGGTGTAGCTCTCTTGCTGTTCCCTGGCATTGCTGGGCATCTGCCAAGTCCTAGGAAACCACCTGTTCCTTTAATTAAATATTCTCTGTCTTGACAAGAGAGGAAAAGATGAGGACAACAACCTGGAATATTCCCAAACAAAATACTGATGCTTTCCTTTCCCTCCTACCTCATTTCCCCAGGTAACATGTGTCCACAAACCCATAGTTTGCTGCTGGTAACTTTCTGCCACCTTCAAGAATTTGAACATACTTGTTTGGATCCCAGAAAGCCATTATGCTCCCTTAACTCATCTTGTGGTGGGTTTCCCCAATCCTAGATTAGTCAGTCACTTAGGGATCAGCTTACTTTTTAAGGTAAATTAATTCTAAGATACATTCATTTTAAGATAAATAACAAGTAGATGATGTAGTGATCACTGCTCTCTCCCTCGCTCCTGCTTAGCACAGTAATCAGGCTTCTTAGTGCCATGTTCTTCTCGATTTCAGTCCAGCCCAGTGTGACTTTGTTCTCTCTTCCCTGCTTACAGAGACTTAGTCTGGCAGAGGTCGGGCTATAACATGATTTTATTCTTCTCCATTCACTGGCCCCAAATATGCTCTATTGAATCTTCCTTTCTGAGTAGGTAATGGGTCTCTTAACAGCATCTTGGACAGATTCCATAACTTTATGGTATCTTTCTGTTATTTGAAGTCCAATCAAATTTAGTTTAGATTTTAATTGCATATTTAGTTCTAAGTTGTATTTATATTTAACTCTAACATGGGCCGAGCTGAGGGTTTGGCAGTGGAAAAGTTGGAGATGGAGTTTAGTCTATGCTTTCTATTCTTTCCCTGCTTCTGTCCCTGCAGTGGAGGTAGATGGGGCGATGATTTGGGTTGAGGTTATGTTCTCTTTATCAAAGCCTAAGTCTTCTGAAGTTTCATTCTGGGAAAAGGAAGAAGGGAGAGGAAACTAACATCGTTTTTCATTTAATGACTCATGGTGGCATCTTCTCAGATGATTATCACCTCTTCTCTAACACTGATTAGCCATCAACACTTTTATATGACGAACAAATGGGAATCCAGGTTTACTGGGACAACTTGGATGCCCTCTTTATGGAAAAGAATACAAAGTTAAAAATGAAAAATTAAATGAGAAAGCAACTACTTATTCAGAATGCTAAAAGGAAATCACAACAAATATCACTTTGAGAAGCATGATAGAATTGAGAAAAATAGCAGAATGTTTTTATTATTAACCATTTGAAACACACTGTCAATACTGTTTTTTCTACATTTTGGAGTTCACATTCTTTAACCATTTCTTCACTGACAATTTTAAATAATTTTATTTTCTATACTAAGAACAGAAAGATAATTTAGTCTTTTCTATAACAAATTTGATCAGATTCTTTTTATTTTTGATCATTACCTTAATAATTTATTGTCAGTAATGTCAAGTAAATTTTCTAGGATAGGTGTCTATTTTCTTTCAAATATCAACCATAATATTTGGGAATATTTTTCTATAGACTATAGCTTCTGGCTCTAAATACTTTAAACTTCATTTCTCCTCTACTGCTCATATACTTCCAGCAATGGGTACTTAGGACATATTTGTATCACCATGTGATCTCTGGTCCTGTACCTTCATGATACAATGCTGGATGAGTTGGTACACTGGGAGTAGGAATATTTCTGGATGCCATTCCTACACTGCAAGGGCAAGCAATAACCCAACTGTGCACAGAAGTGGGAGTGAGACCCATATAAATATATCTTACTAACCCCAAACCAAAGACGTCCCCAAGTCAATTTCCCCTCAACTGTCCAAATACCACAAATCTGAGAAGAAATGTTACAACAGAGAAGTCAAAATTGACAGTAATTTCAAGCACTCATGTTTACAACATCTTACTTTTGCAATTTTCCAAACAACATACTTATGTCAACACATTATTCAAGCCTCTTCGCAGGCCTTGGAAAGTATATTAGTCAGGGTTCTCTAGCGAACAGAACCAACAGTTGTCTCATGCAACTGTGGGAATGGAAGAGTCCAAAATCAGCAGGGCAGGCTGTGAAGCTGGAAGCTCTGATGAAGGGTCTGGACAAACTCCACAGGAGAGGCTGACCGGCTGAAGAAACAGTGAAACTTCTTCCTTAATAGTCTTCACCTAATGGGATTATCTTATTTGTGAGATAAGTGCCTTATTGTGCCTTAGTTGATCGCAGATGTAATCAGCCATAGATACAATCACCTGACTGATGATTTAATATACCAGCTTTCCAGTTTATCAACCAACCATGAAATATCTCTGCAGCAACAGTCAGACCAGTGCTTGCCTGACCAGACAACTGGACACATCACCTGACCAAGCTGACACCAGAACCTAACCATTACAGAAGGGCTCTGTGCAAGGGAGAGGCCCTGGAAGCTTAACCTTCATTAGCTTGGTGAAAAATCTGCCTCTGATTTCCAGCATCCAAATGTTGTTTCTCTCCTTGAAGGAGTAAAGCAACTGCCTAATTTTACAACCTTGGATATTTTATTTCAGCCTGATCTCTCCCACTCCTCCCAATAAC